>PVKS010003517.1:0-102762 GCA_004027875.1 Aplodontia rufa
ACCAGCAGTGTAATAGTGTTCCTCTTTTCCCACAGCCCCATCCAGCATCTGTTATTGTTAGAATTTTTCTTTTTTGCCACTTTAACAGGTGTGAGGTGGTATCTCCTTGAAGTTTTGATTTGCATTTCCCTTATAACTAATGATGTAGAGCATTTTCTCATATATTTATGGACTTTCTGGACTTCCTCTGGTGAGGAGTTTCTTTTAAGATCCATAGCCCATTTATTGATTGGATTATTTGTGAGTTTGGAGTTTAGTTTCTTTAGTGTCCTGTATATTCTGGATATTAGCCCTCTGTCCGAGGTGGATCAGGCAAAGGTTTTCTCCCATTCTGTAGGTTCTCTCTTGATGCTCTTGACTAGATCTTTAGATGTGCAAAAGCTTTTGTAGTTTAATTGCATCCCATTCATTTATTCTTGATTTTACAGCTTGAGCCATGGGAGTTTTGTTAAGGAAGTAGCGGCCATCTCCTATATGGTGTAGTGATGACCCTACTTCTTTTTCTAGGGAGTTTAAAGTTGTTGGCTTAATATCCAGGTCTTTGATCCATTTTGATTTAATTTTTGTGCAGGGCGAAAGATAAGGATCCAGCTTCAGTTGTCTACATATGGCTTTCCAATTTGTCCAACACCATTTGTTGAACAGGCTTTCTTCCACACTATGTTTTTGCCCCCTTTATCAAATATCAAATAGCTAAATATATGGGGTTTTGTCTCAGGATCCTCTATTCTGTTCCACTGATCTTTGATTCTGTTTTGATAACAATACCATGCTGTTTTTGCTACTACAGCTCTGTAGTATAATTTTAGGTCATGGATTGAAATACCCCCTACTTTTTCCTTTCTAAAGAGTAATGTTTTGGCTAGTCTGGGTCTCCTGTTATTCCATATGAACTTGAGAATTGCTTTTTCTATATCTGTGAAGAATGTCATAGGTATCTCAATGGGGATTGCATTAAATCTGTAAGGGCTTTGGGTAGAATGGCCATCTTTATTATATTGATTCTGCCTAAAAATGAGCATGGAATGTTTTTCCATCTACTCAGGTCTTCTGTAATTTCTTTTTTTAGTGTTTGATAGTTTTCTTTGTAGAGGTCCTTAACATCCTTTGTAAGGTTAATGCCCAAGTATTTTGGAAGTGATAGTGAATGGGAGAGATTTCCTGATTTCATCTTCTGCGGATTTGTTGCTGGAGTAAAGAAACACTAGTGATTTGCTGGAGTTGATCTTGTAGCCAGCTACTTTGCTAAAATCACCTATAAGCACTAGGAGTTTTCTGGCCGATGTTATTGGGTCTTCTAGGTATAAAATCATGTCATCTGCAAATAGAGATAACTTAACTTCCTCTTTACCTATATGGATACCTTTGATTTCCTTGTCTTGCCTGATAGCTCTGGCAAGGGTTTCAAGGACTATATTGAACAATAGTGGGGAGAGCAGACAGCCTTGTCTAGTACCTGAATTCAGTGGAAATGCTTTCAGTTTTTCTCCATTGAGGATAATGTTGGCTATGGGTCTGTCATAAATTGATCTGGCATAGTTAAAGTATCTTCCCTTGATCCCTATCTTTTCCAAAGTTTTGAGCATAAAGTGGTGTTGAATTTTATCAAATGCTTTCTCTGCATCAATTGAGATGATTATATGATTTTTGTTTTTAATTCTGTTTTTGTGGTAAATTACATTTATTGATTTGCGTATATTGAACCAGCCTTGTTTTCCTGGAATGAAGCCCACTTGATCATAATGAATTATCTTTTTAATGTGCATTTGTATCCAATTAGCTAAAATTTCATTTAGGATTTTTGCATCAATGTTCATCATGGTCTGTAATTTTCTCTCCTTGATGTGTCTTTGTTGGGCTTTGGAATCAGTGTAATGTTTGCTTCATAAAAAGTGTTTGGGAGTGTTTCTTCTCTATCAATTTCCTGGAAGAGCTTGTAGAGGATCGGTGTTAGTTCTTCTGTGAAGGCTTGGTAGAATTCTGCCACATATCCATCCAGACCTAAGCTTTTCCATTTTGGGAGAGCTTTAATTGCTGCTTCAATTTCACTATCTGTGATAGGTTGCTTTAGATTTTCAATGTCCTCTTGTGTTCAAGAGGGGGTGTCGAATATGTCCAAGAACCTGTCCATGCCCTCCAGGTTATCAAATTTGGCAGAGTATAAGTTTTTAAAATAGGTTCTGATAATCTTCTGTATCTTGGATGAGTCTGTGGTGATATCCCCATTTTCGTCTGTGATTTTGTTGATTTGCTTCATTTCGATTTTCCTTTTGGTGAGGTTGGCAAGGGGTCTGTCGATTTTGTTAACTCTTTCAAAGAACCAACTCTTAGATTTGTTAATAGATTGAATAGCTTTTTTGTTCTCAATTTCATCTCTGATTTTGGTAATTACCTGTCTTCTGTTAGATTTAGTGTTGGACTGTTCCTTCTTTTGTAGTCGTTTGAGTTGAATCATAAGGCTATTAATCTGATCTCTTTCTAGATTTTTGATGTATGCACGCAATGCTATAAATTTGCCTCTTAAGAAAGCCTTCATACTGTCACAGAGGTTTCGGTATATTGTTTCCTCATTCTCGTTCAATTCCAAAAACTTCTTGATCTCTGTTCTCATTTCCTCTTTTACCCATCCTTCGTTTAAGAGGTAATTATTCAATTTCCAAATATTTGAATAGTTTCTGTTGTTTGTCTTGTTGTTGATTGCTAAGATCATAGCATTATGATCTGACAGAATACATGGGATTATATCCACTTTTTTGTATTTGCTAAGATTATCCCGGTGAACTAGGATGTGGTCTGTTTTAGAGAAGGATCCATGAGCCGCTGAGAAGGTGGTAAATTCAGCTGTCTTAGGATGGAATATTCTGTAAATATCTGTTAAGCCTGATTGATTAATAGAGTAGTTCAGATTGGAGATGTCTTTATTGATTTTTTGTTTTGATGATCTGTCTAGAGTTGATAGTGGTGTGTTGAAGTCCCCCAGGATTATTGTGTTGAGATCAATGAGGGGATCAATGTCCTTAAGTATTTTTTCCATACATTTGGGGGTGTTTTAATTGGGGGCAAAAATGTTGATTATCATTATATCTTCTTGGTGAACTGCCCTTTTAGTATGATAAAGTGACCCTCTTTGTCCTTTCTGACTAGTTTTAGTTGGAAATTAATTTTGTCAGAAATTAGTATTGCTACACCAGCTTGCGTTTTTGGGCCACAGGCCTGGTAGATGTTTTGCCATCCTTTCACTTTCAGCCTGTGTCTATTTTTGAGTGTCAAATGTGTCTCTTGCAGGTAACATATTGTTGGATTTTGTGTTTTGATCCAGTGGGTCAGTCTGTGTCTTTTAATTGGGGCATTGAGACCATTCACATTCAAGGATAGAATAGATATGGGAGGCTGATTCACAGACTTTGTATCTATTACAGAGTTTTGAGTCATCTTGAAAGTCAGTTTTTGTATAGTATGATTATTCACTTGCCCTTGTTTAAGGACTTGCATATCATTGGCATTATCTTCTAAATGGAGAACATCTTTGAGAATGCTCTGTAGAGCAGGATTTGTGTTCATTTATCTTGCTAGCTTGAGTTTATCGTTGAAGTATTTAATTTCCCCTTCACATTTGAAGCTGAGTTTTGCCGGATATATTATCTTTGGTTGAAAGCTGTTATTTTTTAACACTTGAAAGATATTGTTCCAAGCTCTTCTGGCCTTCATTGTTTGTTCTGAAAAATCCATAGTGATCCGAATTGGTTTGCCTCTGAATGTGATTTGGAGCTTTCCTCTAGCAGCTTTTAGAATTCTCTTTAATTTCTCTGTTATTCAATTTGTAAATGATATGTCTTGGTGAGTTTCTCCACTGATTAGGTCTATTTGGTGTTCTATAAGCATCTTGGATGTGGTATTCTGGATCAATAGCAAAATGAGGTAAGTTCTCACTTGTGATTTCACTTAAAATGTTCCTGAATCCCCTTGTTTGCTGTTCAGAGTTTTCCTCCAGGCCAATGATTCTCAGATTATTATGCCTCATCTCATCAAATATTACTTGGAAGTTCTGATTATGTAAAATAAGCTGTTTATCTTGTTTTTCTTCTTTGATTGCTACATTGTTTAGGTGATCCTCATTGTGCAATACTCATCTTCAAGCGCTGAAGTTCTATTTTCAGTGGAGTTTACTCTGGTGTTGTGTCTTCCAGTGAAGATTTGAATTGGTTAACTGTGTTTTTCAATCCTGATAGCTCTGCTACATCTCTTTTCAGAATGTCAATATCCTTGTACAGCTGATCTTGCATTTCCTGGAATTGATGCTTAATTTCTCTGTAGAATTTGTCTCTCATCTCTTGAAATTGCTCTTTGATCTCTTTCCTTATTTCCTCTCTCAACTCTTTGATTGCATTACTAATCATAATGCTGATACAATGTCTTTGGTTTTCATCTAGGGGCCCGGCTATGGGGTCCTTGGGTTGTGAGCTCTGGGTTTGAGGAGAGTTATTTCCCCTTTTCCTCATTTTCTGAGTCAGAGAGCTTGTCTTTTATTTCAGCCTTGTTACTCTTGTTGGAGTAATTGGAGCTTCTTGTAACTTTGCTTCGTTGTGAAGAGGAGCTATTTCATCAATATAGACCTAAAGATGCCAGACGGTTCAGTGAGAATTTGAGAGGCTATAGGTGCAAATACTAGTCCGTTTCAACTAAAACAGATGAGCTGATGATTAGCACCAATAGTAGCAGCTTTCTTTGAGAGAACTCTCTCTGTGTAGTATGATACCAAGCAAATACCCACTTTGAAGTGTGTCAATTTCTTCAGGTATTAGGGTCTCTCTGAAATTGGGGAGAAGGAATGACTAGGAAGTCAAGGAAGTGAATTGGGGAGGTATAAAATCACACCTGTTATAGAGTATAGGGGAACTAGGGATTAGGGGGAGTAGGTTACTCTATTAGGACTAAGGAAAACATAGAACTGGGGTGAGGGTAGGGTAAAGACTTGGGGTGAGAATGAGAGAAAGATGCTTATATTTAGGGATTACCAGAGTACAGTGGAGGAAGAGGTTAACAGTAGGGTTCAATAAGACCTAAAGAAATAAGAGCCAATCACCAATACATACACAAAGGTAAGATTTACATCCACCGACACCAAAATTCAGTATTATTCGTAAGGCAAGAAAGGAGCAGAGGAAAAAGAAGGAAAAAAAACCCCAAAAAACCCACAGTAAGGTTAAAAATTTTTAAATATTATATTCCAGCTGGATTCCCATTTTTAAAAAATTTTAAAAAATAATAAAAGAAAAAAATGAAGAAATGAAAAAGAAAAAAAAACCCCACAAAACTAGTTGGTACAGTTCTGAGATTTTCTGGCCCTTAGGTCAGGCAGTATGAATCAAGGGGTGGTACGTTCAAATGTGACATCAAACTGGGGATTCTTTGGAGTTGAGCTTGTCTGGGGAGAAGCAGATTGGTTGAGTCCGGTGGCCTGATTTTTCTTAGAGGATCTCCTCAAAATTTTCTGTTGCAAAGGGGTATTCAGCTCTCCCTGGGCTGTAATCCTGAGATGGTTGCTTTCTGCCAATCCACACTCTAGATATTTCTTGGACCTGGGGCTCAGAAGTTGTAGACAATCAAGTTGATCCTATTGTAGATGTGTGGGTCTCTGACTGATCCAAGGAGAGTGGCTAGCCTGAGACTCACTTCCTCAGGATCACTGGTGACCCACTCTGCGTGTCTTGTGATCTTCAGAAGTCCCAAGAGCTGCTCTGTGGGGTTGACAGAAACCCTCAGAAGATGGTCCAGATCGTGCCAGTGCTTATGTGATTCTCAGTTACAAGCACTAGGAGACGCCCTACTAGAAAGGTCCAGGCCTACACAGCCTTGGCTATGCAAGGAGCTCAGATGCTAAGGTGAAGCCCGAGCTGCCCCATATATTCAAAACTTCCTGAGGCAGATTTCAAGCAGAGGCTGAAGCAGAGGATCCCCTACAGAGGGATGATCCCTGCTGGAGCGAATTCTGTACACAGGCTCCTCCTATTTGGGTGAGAAGGGGGGTGTCCAAAGGGCAGAAGGTCGCCAACAGAGAGGTTTTCGAGCTGGAGAGGTGATTGGCAGTTCCCTACAGCCCCCAGGGCAGATGGCTAGTTCTTTTTGGTGGTGGTGGGGGTAACTTCTGTTTCTGATCATGGGGACTGAGGCCCCGGATGCTGCTGGGCAACCCGCCCCACCCTCAGGGAAACATCACAGTGGTGCGCTGCTGCACAAACAGCTACAAGTTTGCTAATGTGAGCAATTAATTCCCAGGGCTTTATGTAAGATTAGGTAAATTAAGAGCAGTCAGATCAGGGAGTTTGCAGCTGGCCGGATTAGGGTATTTGTTTAGGAAACTCGCTCCCTTGCTCTGTTTCCCCCCTCCAGAGTAGCTCCCCTCCCCCTAGGTGTGGGGCAGAGTGCTGTGGACTCCACTAAAATCTCCTTTATATTCGTTAATGGACTGCGTTATTCCTTTGGAGTTAAAGAGTTAGCAGGGGATAATATTGCCCCACACTGGTTGGTATGTCCTACCATGGTAATCCAGGTGCTATCCTGTAGGATGAGGTGAAAATCAAGAGCTTCTGGAAGTCAGTGACGGTGGGATGAACGCCATTTTGAGACGCCCCAATTTGGGGTTCTTGCCATAATTAAAAACTTTTCTGCTTCAAAGGATACCATCAAGAGAGTGAAAGAGGGGTTGGGGATTTAGCTCAGTGGCAGAACGCTTGCCCAGCATGCACAAGGCCCTGAGTTCAATCCTCAGCCCTGTCTGGACCTGGAGTAGGAGGAGAACGATGCAGAGAGCCCAACTTGACTTTCTTATGATGATATACTATTACTTTAGTTTATTTCCCTCCTCACCTACCACCTTGCAGTTTGAAGTTTTAGTCTTCAGTGTTTTTCTTTAAATGCTTTGATATTCCCTACAGTTTTAGGTCAAAAGTCAGAAAAATAAAAGGTGTTTACACAGCAAATAATACTTGTTTTAAAAGAGTGAGAAAGAGAATCAATTTTTTATTGTTTCACTTGGTTTTTGTTTTTCTTCCACTTAGTTGTGTATGGGGTGCTGTTGATCAAATTCAGGTCCTTGCACATGGCAGGCAAGTGCTCTTACCACTGAGCCACCTCTCCAGCCTAGCAAATTATATTTTAAAAGGAACTTATCCTGCTCTTACTATCACTGTCTTATCAAATCCAATATATAGTAAAATAAAATAACTTCAAATAGTTGATTGTACCACAAATTTTCTTTTAACTTTGCCTGTATATGTAGATTTGTAGAATTTTCTAATTTGATTGTTCCTTTGTTATTTTAACATTTAGTAGAATTGGCCAAGTAGTGTCTAAATGCAAGAAATTCAGATTAGATTATTATTATTATCATATTTATAAAGGTAATGTTTCTTTTCTTCCCAACAATCTACTAAATAGTTCCTTTGTGTGTTATGTTCTCTGTTTTAAATCCAGTGACCTCTCAAGGAATCTTGACATTTTCAATCATAATTAGTCTAGGAAATATAAACATTCTTATAGTTATTTTGCCATATATATGGCCTTTAATGTTCAGTCTATTGGTCCTCCAACTTCAAGGGAATTTTAGATGTGCTTATTGTCTGAAGTCAGTTATATGAGGAGTAGAGCTCTTGCATGTACAAGGCTTTCCTAAATAATTTGCTGGATCTTAACCTAAAAGATCCAGTGAGTCTGTCCCATAGTGGTTGCTTTGGTTGTATAATCTTTTGCAGAAATTTTGAGATATTGTTAACAATGCACGAATTCTGTAGGATTCTGGCCTGGAATGTGTATCTGAATTGAACAGAGAAAACATTAAACAACCCCAAGTTAGGAGCATTCTATTAAAAGGCGAGAGTGGGGAGATTATTTTCTTCAAAAACATTCATGTCATTTTATTCTTTTTTTTTTTTTTTAGAGAAAAAGAGGGAGAGAGAGAAATAATGAATTTTATTTTAGTTTCCCATCTGGTTTTCATTGCTCTGACACTTCGTTTTGTAACTTATTCTTAAGAAACAGACACTGAAACATTTAGGGACAAAGAGCAATTGCTCTTAGATGGTTCAGAACTCTCAGGAGTTCAGAACAGCAAAAAAAGAAAAAAAAAGGTGAATTTGGATACAGGCATAAATGCTATATGGGCATTCTATTCTTAGTGAATATTTTCTGGAAGCTTAAAATTATATACAAATAAATGGTTAAAATTGTATTTAATTATATAGAAGCTACATAAAGAATTCTACTTCATGACACTAAAGAATATAAGAAACTATTAGCATATAACTCTTGCTAAAGAAAAAATTTTAAATATACAAAATGTAGATGTAATTTCAAAGCACTGTCAGAATAACACCTAAATTATAAAGGATGTTGGTTCAGTGCCTTCCATAAAACTGGAAAAGACAATGAGATCAGTTATATCAGGTCATTCTGTATCCTGGTCTGTAATTTTTATTAAGATTCAATAGTTGTGCAAAATCACCTCTAATAATGGTTATTTAAAACATTACATGTGTTGATTTTTAAAAATTTTATATCATTCTTTATTCCATAGAAGTCAAGGAAAGATATAAAAAGATCACCTGCAGGTTTGTATTAGTACCTCTGAACAATTCACATGCAAACGTTTTACTTTGACTCAAAGGAAAGCCAGAGACATTTTCAATCAAGAATATGCTATTGGTGCCATGTGTGGTGGCCCACACCTGCAATCCCTGAGACTCCAGAAGCTGAGTCAAGAGGAATGCAAGTTTGAGGCTAGCCTCAACAATTTAGCAAGACCCTAAGCAACTTAGTGAGACCATGTCTCAAAACAAAAACGGGCTGGGATATAGCTCAGTGGTAAAGAGCCCCTGGGTTCAAACCCTATTATCCCCCACCAAAGAAGAATATGCTCTTTGGTTACATAAGGTTGATATTTTTTTCTTTCATCACTGAATTTAGTTTTCACTGACTATTTCATGGGCCAACACAAATGTGTTTTATTTGGACTCAGCCTGTGTGGTGACTGGCTAACATAATAATCCAATAATAATGGAATGAAAATGTCAATTTCTGTGCCTGATGCTTCATGTTAATTTTATTCTTCTTTTTTAAGAGAAAGAGGGAAAGAGAAAGATAGAGAATCAATTTTATTTTAGTTTCTCATCTGGTTTTCATTGCTCTGACACTTCATTGTGTACATGGTGCTAGAATTCAAACCCATGTCCTCCTGTATGCCAGGCAAGCACTGCAACCACTAAGCCACCACTCCAGCCCCATTTTATTCTTTTAAAATTATTTCACTATGTTTTTAGTTTTATTTTCTTCCATGCTATCTTTTTTTTTCAGTAGTCCTTTTACCTTTATCTTTTTTTCCTTCAGTATCTTTTAATCTTATTTTTCCTTTTTTTCCCATTGTGGTGCTGAGAATTGAATCTAGAGACTAATGCTTTTTAAGCAGGTGCTCCATCACTGTGCTACATCCCCATGCTTTACTTGTGTTTTCATTTGTAGGTTTTACCTTATTTATTATTATTTTAGTTTGAGCTTATATTGATGAGAAAGAAGCATCAGAAATATGAGGGACACTAACCATGAATGTAGTAGTATAGTAGACCAGAATCTTTTTTCAAACCATTGGTTTGTGTTGTTGTTGCAGTATTGAGGAGGAAACCCAGGGGTGTCTTACCACTGAGCTACATTGCCAACCCTTTTTGTTTTTCTTTTGAAACTGTCTTGCTAAGTTGCCAAGGCTGACCACAATTTTGTACTGCTCCTGCCTCAGCATCCCAACTCACTGAGATGAATATAGGTCTGGCTTTTCAATCCACTTCTATATTAGGTATCTACAAAATCTCAGCATTAGTAAATCAGATCTTATGCATTCAGCATAAAATGTATTCCCACATATTAACCTATTTGTGTGATACCATATTGAGACTGCTAGAAAAGTACTGGTTTCTCATACTATATCCTATCATTGGTTTTTGGTTTTTGCAACCATTACATATGTTCTACAAACAATAAGACATCACAAAAAGGTGACGGATAGTCATGGAAGTGCTTAAGGTCCTCATTTATTTATAGTTAAGGTACAAGTAGTAAAGAATCTTCTCAATTACTGTATGTAATTGTATTATAGTATCCTATTTCAAATCTGTGTATACCCATATTGAATTTATAATTTATAAAGAAAATTTATACATAATTTCATATTTGTTCTTAACAACTGATAAGTGAGGTACAAAGAGCAAGCACCACTGCAGAAAAAGAAATTGAATCTAAAAGATATTAAATGACTTACCCAAAATAGCACAGACAACAAAGTGTGAGACCAGCGGACTTAAATGCCAACATTCCCCAAATTTAAACAATTGGAAGGATTTTTCTGAGTCATGTGATAGAACAGGTGACAGGAAATCCTGCAAATGGTTACATACAACCAAAAGCAGCACTGTATGATTATCCTATGAGATCTAAGTCATTAAAATCATCTCTATAATACAGACTAGATATGCATAGCACCACTGGTACCTTGGTACTTAATTTTATGCCAGTCTGTAATAAGTAAGCATGCTCCATCTACAAAAAATTTATTACACAAAAAATAATGATAGTGATATGAAAAGCTTTTTATATAGAAGGGAGATCAGTAGAGTAAAGGAAGATGATAAGGGGCAGCAAGGATGAAAGGGAAAGGGAATTACTAGGGAATGCACTTGATCAAATTATGTGGAAGTATGACTATATCACAACAAATCCCACTATTTTGTGTAATTGTAATACACAAATTAAATGCTTTCTTTAAAAGGTAACTTTTTGTTTGAGGCAGGTATGGAAGAACCAACAGGCAGGCAAATAGTAAACAAAGTTAAATAACCGTAAGATGAGCCAAAGATTATTTAAGAGAACCTGTTCATTGAAAAGTTCTGGCCCAAATTATCGTAACTCAGAGCCATGAAAATAAAGAATCAAACAAATTCAGAACAAGGCAAGAAGACAACAGAAAGCCGTGGAAATACTGGTTCACCACTTTGTGATATAATTTCCCTTGCCACTGATCCAAAGTATTCGCCATTGTAGAAACTATCTGGAAGAAAATGAATATAGCAGCTACTCAGAATCAACCTCTGACTCATTCTGAATGGTGTTTAGGGTTTGCTCTGATCATTGCATGGGCTAGAATGGGAATCTCCAGCCTGTCAATATATAAGGAAAAATACAACCAATCTTCTTAGATTAATCTTACAGCTATGAATAATAGTAAGAGGTTGCAGAAGAACAAGCAAAAAAAGTCTAAAAAATTAATCTGCATATTCATAGAACTCTATATAATTCTGTCTTTACATGACAGGGAAAGAAAGGGTATAAAAGAAATTCTCCCAGGACTGGCATGTGTGAGGACGCAGGCTTGAACCACAGTATCATGTCCATAACGAAGTGTCAGAGCAATGAAAGCCACCTGAAAAACTAAATGACTCTCTCTTTCTCTCTCTCACTGTCCCTCTCTTTAAAAAAAATTTTTTTTTGTCCCATTAGTAGACATGAATTAAAGAGAGTACATGAATCTTTCCCCAGATATTCCAGACCCTATAGTTGTCTGGCCACCAGTCTGCCAGAGGTACGATTGAATTCCATGTTCCTGAAGCTATAATTTCAGAGTTTTCTAAGTGTTTCCAAGAGCAAAGAAAATGAATACATCTCCAGGAAATTAATTTCATGACTGTATAAAGACTTTATGATAAAACTGGACTGAAAGGTCATACATCTCAGTCATGAAACTTAGGAATCATGCTGGGAACTTCACATACAACATTGGGTGGGTGTTCTGGCTGAACTACACTCCCCAACCCAGCTGAGATGAACTGTACCTTTAGCCAGTCACAACTTAGTTCTGCTCAAACTTTGGCAAATACTCAACTTAAAGAAAGCTTAGAGCTTTTTGCTTGTCCACAGTAAGATACGATTAGGAGAATCTGGTGGCTGCTCCTGGACACCCATGAACAAAGAAAGCAACAGCAAAGAAAAATAACCCAACCACTGTAGACAATGTACCTGTAAGGGCTCTTGGTATTGACCACTCTAAAATCCTGTTAGATTATACACTGATAACAGGACTGGAGGTGAATGCCACAGATGTGATCATGGTATTACAACTCCCCATGACACAGCAGGATCTATGCCAGTATTTAAAAAGAGGATAAATTTTTAGAACATTTACCACAATTGGAAGAGCTAGCATTGGAAGAGCTAGCATTAGAATTGCTTTCAGGTAACAGAACCAAATATCAACACTACTTAAGGAAACTGACATTACCAGAGAGGGACTTCCACTCCCTTAGTAGGGGTAATCCTATTTACCCTGCTATCCAGACCACATTTGTCTCAACTACTACAAAACACAGAAAGCGGGTCCTTCAGATCCAACATGGTATACATTGTGTCAAAATCCACTAATCACAGGAAAGAAGCCACTATAAAGCCCAACTGGAATCAAACTCAATAGTACATGACAAACCAAGATCCCAAGACACATCATTAGCACAAGCCTGTTTAGTAAGAAAGTGAAGAGTACACAAATCTCAACACCAAAACACTGAATACATGTAAAAATCAAGGCAATGTATTATACCTCCTAAAGTTCAATTAACTACTAACAGATTCCAAAGATATCAAAGTGGATGAAACACCAAAAGATTCAAAAGAATGATTTTTCAAAATCTCAATGAAATTAAAAGACCCCAAATAAACAGCTTAATGGATTAAAGAAAACAATATAGGATATAAATAAGTATTTCAATAAAGATAGAGTTTTGAAAGAGAGAAAGAGAAATTGTGAGAATGATGCCAGCCACAGTGGACCTGTAATCCAGGAATGTGGGAGGGAAAGGCAGGAGGATAGCAAGTTTGAAACTAGACTTGGCAACTTAGCAAGACCTTGTCTCAAAATAAAAATAAAATGGGCTGGGGTGTAGCTCAGAGAAAAGGTGCATCTGAGCTCAATTCTCCATACTACAAAATAGAAAAAAAACTTGGAAATGAAAGGATCAGTAAGTTATATGAAACACTGTTAAAAGAAAGAATATGAGAGCTCTGAAGACAATTTTGCCAAAACATTAATTCAGATAGCAAGAAAGAATACAATTGAAAAGAATGAAGAGAACATACATAATCTCTGGGATATCACTGAAAGATTGAATATCCATGATAACACGCATACTGGACAGAAAAAGAGGTAAATGCAAAGAGCACTGATACCCTATTCATGAAATACTAGCAGAAAATTTCCCCAAAATGGAGGAAAGACAGGAGCATCCAGTTACAGGAGAAATTAAGAATCCCAAATAGAAAAGAACCTCTCTATTACATAGTTAAACTATGAGAAATACAGAATGAAGAAAGATTAAAAGCTGAAAGAGAGAATTGCCAAATTGCATTTAAAGGCAAATATTTCAGAAGAAGAAACTCTGGTGGTGAAGAGGACATGGAATGATGTATTTCAAATAAAAAAAAAATAATTACCAATGAATATTACTATACCCAGTAAAGTTATTCTTCAGAATCAAATAAGAAATTAAGATCTTTCAAGATAAGCACAAACTCAAGCAATTTATGACAACTAGACCAACATTACAGATGACACTTAAGGAAATCCTATACCTGGAAAGGGGAAAAAAAATAAGCCCAATCATGACAGCAAGGAAAGAAGAAACCTCACTGGAAAAATAGACATGCAAATGAGAAATAGGAAAAGAATCAAACATTAGTATAATAAACCATCAAATGTCTAAGATGAATAGAAGGGAAAGAAATGAACATAGAATATTCAAAATAACCAGAAAAAAACAAGAAAATGACAGAAACAACCATGTATCTTTCTATAATGATCATGAATGTAAATGGAATCAATTCAACAATTAAAAGATGCAAAATTCTGAATGGATTAAAAACCAAGTCTGAACAATATGCTGACTAGGTAAGTTGGCACATGCTTGTAATCCCAATGTCTCAGGAGGCTAAGGGAGAAGGATAGCAAATTCATGGGCAGTTTCAGGAACTTAGCAAGACTCTGAGCAACACAGTGAGACCCTGACTCAAAATAAAAAATAAAAAGCGCTTGGGATATACCTCAGTGGTAAAATGCCGTCGGGGTTCAATCCCCTGTAATAAAAACAAAAGCAATGACAACAAAAATCCAACATGCTGGTCTGCATAAAACTAACCTCACCAACATACAAAAAGTGAAAGACAGGAAAACGATATTGCAAGCAAATGGAATCTGAAAGCAAACAGGATTAGCTATACTTACTTATATATGACAAAACAGCCTTTAACACAAAATCAGTTAGAAGAGACAAAGGTCACTACATATTGACCAAGGAAAAAATTTATCAAGAAAATATGATTATAAAATATATATGCACTAAATATTGGAGTACCAATTTTAAAAGGCAAACTCCACTAGTTAAAAAGGGAGAAACAGAACCCAATACAATAGTCAGTAACCTCAATAGCCTACTCTCACCAATATACCATCTAGGCACTCTTCCCCAAAAAAATCAACAAAGAAATACTAGACTTAAATTAGATTATAGATCAAATGGGCTTAACATACATTAACAGAATATGCCATTCAACAGCTGCAGAATACACATTCTTTACAACAGCACAGGAAACTTTTCCCAAAATAAACTATATATTAGGGTGTAGAACAAGTCATAGAAACTGAAAAATTTTTAAATAATTTTTTATATCTCATCAGATCACAATGGAGTGAAACTAGAGATTAAGAGCAAGCGAAACTGTAGAAATTATACACACACAGGAAAATAAAATACCCACATTTCTTTCTTTCTTTTCTGGGCAAGTACTGGGGATTGAAATGAGGGCACTTTTTGCCACTAAGCTACATCCCCAGACCTTTCAATTTTTTTCATTTTCAGACAGGGTCTTGCTAAATTGCTGAGGCTGGACTCAAGTACGCAATACTCTTGCCTCAGTCTCCTGAGTAGATAGGATTACAGGATTAGGCCACTATGCCCAGAAACAACAGATATTTGAACAGTGGGTCACTGAATAAATCAGTAGGGAAACTGAAAACTTCCACATATATCAAATGAAAATAGAAACACAATGTACCAGAATCTGTAAGATATACAGAAAGCAATACTAAGAAGGAATTTTATAGCAGAGTGTCTACATAAAAAAAAATGGAGATCTCAAATAAATAACATAATAATTCATCTCAAGGTCTTACAAAAACAAGAACAAATCAAACCCACAATCAGTAGAGTGAGGGCTGGAGGGTTGCTCAGTGGTTACCGCACTTGCCTGGCAAGCTGGAGGACGTGGGTTCAAACTGCAATATCACGTACACAACAAAGTGTCTTAGCAATGAAAACCAGATGAAAAACTAAATGAAATTGATTCTCTCTCATACTGTCCCTCTCTCTTAAAAAAAAAAAATCAATAGAAGGAAAACAATTCAAAGAATTAGGGAACATTTTTAAAAACTATTACACCAATAAATTGGAAATATCTGGCCACATATGATCTACCAAAACTGAACTAAGAGGATATTAAAAAAAAAAAAACTTAAACAGATAAATAATAAGTAATGACACTGAAGCAGTAATAGTCTTCCAAGAATTAAAAAAGCAAAACAAAATCTCAGGACTAGATGAATTCACTGCTGAATTTTACCAGACTTTCATTTATTAATTATTTAGTTTTGGGGCTGGAGCAGTGGCTCAGCATTTACAGCACTTGCCTGGCAGGCTCAAGGACATGAATTAGAACCCCAGCACCATGTACATAACAAAGTGTCAGAGAAATAAAAGCCACATGAAAAACTACATAAAAATTGATTCTCTTTCTCTCTCACTGTCCCTCCCTCTTGAAAAAAAATTTAGTTTAATTTAATTTTATTTATTTATTTAGCAGAGATTGAACCCAGCAGCACTTAACTAGTGAGCAACATCTCTGTCCCTGTTTATTTTTTAATGTGAGGCAGGGTCTTGCTAAATTACTCAGGTCCTTCCTAAGTTGCTGAGGCTGGCTTTGAACTTGTAATCCTCCTGCCTCAGCCTCCCAAATCACTGGGATTCTAGGTATGCACACTGAACCCAGCTTTACTAGACTTTTAAAAATGATCTAAAAACCAAACCTCCCCAAACTATTCAATAAAATAGAAAGGAAAGGTACCCTTCCAAACTCATTCTATGTTACCAGTATTACATTGCTACCAAAACCTGATAAGGGACACATCACCAATAACAACAACAACAACAAAACTATATTTCAATATCCCTGATGAATACAGATGTGAAAATCCTCAATAAAATACTTGCAAATCAAATTGTACAGCACATTAAGATAATTATATGCCATGACCAAATTGGTTTGTTTCAGGGATGCAAGAATGGTTCAGCCATAGCAATTAGGCAAGAAAAAGAAATGAAGAGGAAATGAGTAGGAAAAAAAAAAAAAGAAGTCAAATTATCCCTGTTTGGTGATGATATGATTCTACTTAGAAAATTATAAAGAGTGCACCAAAAGACTCTTAGAACTGATAAAGAAATTCAGTAAAGCAGCAAAGTACAATAATGAACTCAATAAGAAAGAAATCAGGGAAAGCAAACCCATTCACAACAGCTTCAAAAATAATAATAGGGAAAAAAAACTACAACAACTAGGAATAAATCTAACCAAGAAGTAAAACACTCTACAATGAAAATTACAAAACAAAGTGGAAAGAAATTTAAGAAGACACTAGGAGGAAAGAAATCCCATGTTCCTGGATTGGAAGAGTTAATATTGTTAAAAATGACCATACCATCCAAAGTGATCTATAGAGTCAATGTAATCTCCATCCAATTATCAATGGCTTTCTTCACAGAACTAGAAAACAACCCTGTAAAATTCATATGGTAGCACAAAATACCCCCTAAATATACAAATCTGGAGTAATAAGAATAGGATAGAGGTATCACAACAAATAATTTCAAAGCTCAAATATTATTAGAGACATAATAAAAAAAGCAGCATGGTATTGACATAAAAGCAGGCATTTAGACCAATAGAACAGAACAGAGGACCCAGGAAAAAATCAACTCATCACCAGCTAATTGATTCTAGAAAAAGGTGTCAAAAAATAAACTGGAGAAAAGACAGCCCCTTTATCAAATGGTGCAAGGAAAACTGAATATCCACATGTAGTTGACTGAAACTAGATCTCTCTTACCCAGTACAAAAACGAACTCAAGCCAAGTGCAGGAGTGCATGCCTGTAATCCCAGAAATTAAGGAGACTAAGGCAGGGGGATTGCAAGTTCAAGGCCAATCCTCAGCAACTTAGTGAGCCCCCAATGGAACTCGCTCTCAAAATAAAAAATAAAAAGAGGTATGGATGTTGCTCAGTGCTTAAGCACCCTTATGTTCAATCCCCATTACCAAAAAATAAGTTTCTGTGCAACAAAGGAAACAATCAACCAGGAGAGTAAAATCAAAAGTCTGACATTGATTATATTAAATTTGAAATGCCTAGTAGACAGAAAGGTAGAGAAATAAAGAGGAGAGGAAGAGGAGGAGGAGAAGAAGAAATGGTAAGGGAGGATAGAGGGCGAGGAGAAGGAAAAAGGAAACCAGAAAACTAAAAGGAAAACCAAACAAAACAAAATTCTAGAAGTAAAAGGAAATAGAATGCTTCAAGAAGGAAAGAGTGATAAACTCTGTCAAACACTGAAATTTTGTCATGAAAGAAAAGGCTGAGAACTAATCATGGGCTTAAAAATACTGCAAACTAGAGACAATGAGAACACTTTCAGTGAGGTGATATGAAGCAGAAGCATGAAAAAAGTAGAATCAAGGAAAAAAACAGTAGGAGAGTAATTAGAAGTAGAAAATACAATTCTATTGAATGAAAAAGCACAGAACTGGTGTAGTAATGAGGGGAACAAAGAAATCAAGAGAGATTTCCAGGAGGAAGATGGCGAGCTGAAGGGAGGCAGCTTTTCCTGTGGCTCCAAGTCTGGATGGGAATATCCCACTTTATCTTCAGTTTTTTGAGGTGCATTCTGGGGAATATATCTATGAACTGCTAGTGCTAGTTTGTGAAGTTTTTTTGAGGAGCTGAGTCCTGGGAGTTTTGTGTGCAGAAAAAAAAAGGTTTTTATCTGTCCCACCAGGAACAAAGCAAGTCGGCCTTCTTTGTTTACATCCACCAGCGGAGCCGCCATTGGCGAGCATCCATTAGAGAGTGGAGAGAAAAAGGGATTTTATCCGTCCCTCCAGGAACAAAGCAGGTTGGCTTTGTTTACATCCCAAAAGCGCGCGGCGGCGAGCAGCTACAGCGAGCAGGCCAGCGAGCAATGATGGAACTGAACAGAGTATGGAGAAAAAAAAGGGATTTTATCCATCCCGCCAGGGACACAGAAGTTCGGCTTTGGTTACATTGTGCAGGCAGGCAGGATGCAAGCGGCCAAGGCTGTGAGTGGATGCGGCTGTGGCTGTGGAAGTGAACAGACCCAGCAACCTCATCGCTGCTGGGATCCAGTGCTTTATAAAAACAGAGCATCAGGTGAGAGCATTTGCAGACACCCACTGAGCTCATACACTGTGGAGGGGTGAGAGCTGTGCTGGGAAGCAGCTTGCTGAGGTGCCCGGTGGAACAGGCTGCTCTGTGGGAAGCTGGGCCTCCATTCCAAGCCCCAGGTGACAGCTCCCTCTGGCTTTTTTGAGCAGCCTATGAAAACTGCATCTGCAAAGGGCCACTGGCTTCAGTATGATCCAGGAAGAGAAGGCCTTCACCAGACCCAGGTGCCACTTTGCTTAGGGAGTCTTCAATCTGTGGAATAAAGGGGTGCAATTCCCTGCCCTGTCCACTCCTCCCACAAGAAGGATCACGTGACAAGTTAAAGGCTCTGAGTCTTCTGCCACAAGAGACAGTGTATGCATCTCCCAGCACAGGGAGAATAGAAATCATCCACACTCCCTGCTCATTAAGTCATTTGGCTTCAGCTCCCCTGGGAGGCTGGCAAACATCAGGGCTTACCAGAACCAGTCCTCTTCAGTGGAAGCCCCTACAAGAAATCCCAGGGGTCTGAGGATACCCCAGTCCTTTTTATGAGATCACATAACCACACTGAGAGACATTCATATCAAAATCCAGAAGGAGAGTGAACATCTACTCCTAAAGGTCCCAGAGATGCCCTTACTGTCTATAGTTCCAAGGTTTCATTAAGAATTTTTTACTTTTTATCTGATTTTGCATACATATTTGCATTATTTTCTTTCATGCCTTCTGCTTATCTCCTGTTCAACATGTGTATTGGTACAACAGCTGGAACAGTTTGTCAGTTCATGGACATATAAAAATATTAGCTATTTCTTTTCGCTCTACTTTTTTATTTTTTATTTTTATTCTCTTTTTCTGTTCCTATTTGTTTTAGATTTTGTCTTTGTGCATTTGTTCATTTCCTTGTCCTCCCTCCTGAAAAGAGGGATTCTGGTCATCGCATTTAGTATCGGAAGTATACTATGCTTGACCTCCTTATTTTACCTACGCGTGCTTCTACCCTTATGTTATCTCCCAAATCTTTTTACTATCTCTTTTACCCCTACTATATTTTACCACTGCTATCCCTGTTTCCCCTAGGGTCCGTTTTTTCTTTCCTTTTTTTTCTTTAATTTATTCTTTTATTTTCTCTCTTTTTTTCCTTTCTCTTTCTTTCTTGTTCTTTCTCTCTTCAACAGATCCTATACCTCCTTCAATTTCTCACTGTCCACAATTGGTCAATATAGCAAACTAGCTCACAATATCCTTGGGTTGAAACGAACCATGCTTCAAATTAATCTCGTCACCCCTGTACTCTGTCAATTCCTAAACTTTATGCTGTTCTCTGTCTTCCTCACTCAAAGCCTTTAACCTACTCCCATCCCATTTTTATCTTTTCCTTATTCCTAATTCAATCACTGAATACATGCTAACACCTCTGGTTCTTTATTCTAATTCAGGAGCTCCATGCTACCTCCCTATCCCACTTCCTTAGTTTTTTAGATTGTACTTCCCCCCATCATCTGAGGCCCTGCTAACTGAAGTGAAGGTCATACTTCAAAATGGGTATTTGCTGGTTATCTTAACATACTGTGAGAGCTCTCATGGAAGAAAACCGCTCCTAAAGGTGCTAATAACAATTATAATTGCTTCCATTGAAACTGTTCAGTTTATGCACCTATAGGCTCACATTTCTTCATTGAATGGACTGGAAGCTGTTGAGCTGTGTTTCCCAAGTAGCACCCCAGCCCAACGATGCACAGACATAAGAAGCTCCAATAACCCTTACAAATAGTAAATAACATAGTTGGTCTTCAAGCCACATCCCCTGTATCTGAAAATGAGGAAAAGGGGTAATTACTCCCATCCTCACCCTCATAGCTCGCCATACAAGGATTCCATGGCAGGGGTCCTAGATGAAAACCAAGAAAAATATATCAACATTATGATCAGTAACTCAATCAAGGAGTTGAAAGAAGAATTAAGGAATGAGATCAGAGAGCAAATTCAGATGATGAGAGACAACTTTGATAAGGAAATAAGGGAACAATTCCATGAAATGAAAGATCATATTTATAAAGAGTTAGACATCCTGAAGGGAGATGTAGCAGAGCTATCAGAATTGAAAAATACTGCCAACCAAATCAAATCCTCACTAGAAGATACTAACACCAGAGTAAACTCAACAGAAAATAGAACCTCAGCCCTCGAAGAATGAACATCAGATAATGAAGACAGGTTGAGCAATGTCGAGTTCAAGGAGGATAAACAAGAAAAGAAACTTATTGTGCGTGACCAGAACTTCCAAGTAATATTTGATGAGATGAGAAGAAACAACCTAAGAATATTTGGACTGGAAGAAAACATTGAACAACAAACAGGAGGCATTAAGAGCATATTAAATGAAATAATCAAGGAAAACTTTCTTCATATCAGGATTGATCCAGATCACCAAATTCAAGACGCCTATAGAACACCAAACAGACCTAACCAAATGAAAATTCACCAAGACATATCATATATAAAAACAGTAACAGAGAAACTAAAGAAAAAAATCTAAAAGCAGCCAGGGAGAAACCCCAACTCATGTTCAGAGGCAGACCGATCAGAATCACTATGGATTTTTTTAGACCAAACAATGAAGGCCAGAAGAGCTTGGAACAATATTTTTTTTAAAGCCTTGAAAGACAACAATTTTTAGACAAAAATAACATACCCTCCAAAACTCAGCTTTAAAAGTGACAGAGAAATTAAATACTTCAATGATAAATTCAAGCTAGCAAAAATACATGAACACAAATCTTGCATTACAGAATATTCTTAAGGACATTCTTCATTCAGAAGAACATGCCAATAATTCCCTTAACCCCTAAACAAGAGAGTGTCCACAATCACAATGCACTCCAATAGAAACCCAAGATGGTGCAAAACACAGCAACAATCACAAACTCTGGGACTCAGATTCCCATATCTATCCTAACTCTGAAAGTGAATGGTCTCAATGCCCCAATTAAAAGACACAGATTGGCTTACTGAATCAAAATACAAAATCCAACAATATGTTGTCTGCAAGAGACACACCTCACACTCAAAAATAGACACAGACTGAAAGTGAAAGGTTGGCAAACTGTCTACCAGGCCTGTGGCCCAAAAAAGCAAGCTTGTGTAGTGATCCTAATATCTGAAAAAGTTAACTTTGATCCAAAACGACTGAGAAAGGACAAAGATGGACTAAAAGGGACAATTCATACTAAAAGGGAAAATTCAACAAGAAGACTTAACGATAATTAACATTTATGCCCCCAATTACAATTCCCCCAAAAACATGGAAAAAAACACTCAAGGATATTAAACCCCCTCCTCATCGATCTCAACACAATAATACTGGGGGACTTCAATGCACCATTATCAACATTGGACAGATCATCGAAACAAAAAATCAATAAAGATATCTCCAATCTGAACATCTCTATTAATCAATTGGGCTTAACAGACATCTACAGAATATTCCATCCTAAATCAGCTGAATTTACCTTCTTCTCAGCAGCTCACTGATCCTTCTCAAAAATAGACCACATCCTAGTCTACAGAGGTAAGCTTAACAAATTCAAGGAAGTGGATACAGTCCCAAGTATTCTGTCAGATCACAATGCCATGGTCTTAGTAATCAACAACAATAACAACAACAACAACAAACAACAGAAGCTACTCTAATACTTGGAAATTGTATAATACCCTTTTAAACGAAGAATGTATAAAAGACCAAATGAGATCAGAAATCAGGAAATTTTTGGAAATGAATGAGGATGAAACAACATATCAAAACCCCTGGGACAGTATGAAAGCATACTTAAGAGGTAAATTTATAGCATTGAGTGCTTACAGCAAAAATCTGGAAAGAGCCCAAATAAATAGTCTTATACTGCAACTCAAACTCCTGCAAAAAGAGGAACAATCCAATCCCAAAACTAACAGAAGTCAGGAAATAACTAAAATCAGAGCTGAAATCAATGAAATTTAGAATAAAAAAATACTAAGTATCAATAAAACAAAGAGTTGGATCCTATAAAAAATAAATAAGATTGACAGACCCCTTGCCAACTTCACCAAAAAGAAGATTGAAATGAAGCAAATCAATAAAATCAGAGACAAAAATGGAGATGTCACCACAGATTCAACCAAAATCCAGGAGATTATCAGATCTTATTTTGAAAATTTATACTCTGCCAAGTTTTATAATCTGGAAGATAAGAACAGATACTTACATACAACATACAACACTCCCAGATTAACACTGGAAGACATTGAAAATCTAAACTAACCTATCTCAGGTTCCGAAATCGAAGCAGCAATCAAAGGCCTTCCAAAATAGAAAAGTCCTGGACCTGATGGATTAATGGCAGAGTTCTATCAAATGTCTACAGAAGAATTAACACCAATCCTCTATAAGCTTTTTGATGAAATTGAAAGAGTTGGAGCACTACCAAACACTTTTTATGAAGCAAATATAACTCTAATACCAAAATCTAACAAAGACTCATCAAGAAAAGAAAACTATAGACCAATTTCCCTGATGAACATAGATGCAAAAATCCTTAATAAAATTCTAGCTAATTGGATCCAAAAGTGCATTAAAAAGATAATACATCATGATCAAGTGGGCTTCATTCCAGCAAACCAGAGCTGGTTCAACATTCGCAAATCAATAAATATAATTCACCACTTAAACAGAATTAAAAATAAAAATCATATAATCATCTCAATTGATGCAGAAAAAGCCTTTGATAAAATTCAACAGTCTTTTATGCTCAAAGCCCTGGAGAGGATTGGGATCAAGGGAAGATATTTTAACTATGTAAGACCCATTTACGAGAGAACCATAGCAAACATTATGCTCAATGGAGAAAGGCTGAAAACATTTCCACTGAATTCTGGAACAAGACAAGGCTGTCCACTTTCACCACTCTTATTCAATATAGTCCTTGAAACTCTTGACAGAGCTATGAGACAAGAGAAGGAAATCAAAGGATTTCGAATAGGAAAAGAAGAAGTCAAGTTGTCTCTATTTGCGGATGACATGATCCTCTACCTAGAAGATCCTATAAACTCAACCAGAAGAATTCTGGAGCTTACAAATGACTTCAGCAAAGTGGCGGGTTATGAGATTAACACCAATAAATCATTAGCTTTCCTATACTCCAGCAACAAAGACACTGAAGAAGAAATTAGGAATTCTATCCCTTTCACCATCTCCTCCAAAAAAATAAAATACTTGGGCATAAATCTCACAAAGGATGCCAAGGACCTATACATTGAAAATTATCAAACTTTAAAAAAAGAAATTATAGAAGATCTGAGTAGATGGAAAAACATTCCATGTTTATGCTTAGGTAGAGTCAATATCATCAAAATGGTCATTTTACCCAAAGCCCTATACAGATTTAATGCAATCCCTATCAAGACACCAATGTCATTCTTCATGGATATAGAAAAAGCAATACTCAAATTTGTAGGAATAACAGAAGACCCAGAATAGCCAAAACATTACTCAGCAAGAAGGAGGAGGTAGGAGGCATCTTAATTCCTGACCTGAAATTATAATACAAGGCTACAATAACAAAAACAGCATGGTATTGGTACCAAAACAGAATGGAAGACCAATGGAGTAGAATAGAGGATTCTGAGATGAACCCTTGTACCTTTATCTGATATTTGATAAAGGGGGCAAAAGCATAGTGTGGAAGAATGATAGCCTGTTCAACAAATGGTGTTGGACAAATTGGAAAGCCATATGTAGACAACTGAAGCTGGATCCTTACCCTTCCCCCTACACAAAAATTAAATCAAAATGGTTCAAAGATCTGGATATTAAGCCAGCAACTTAAATTTACTTAAAAAAGAAGTAGGATCAACACTATAGGACAGAGGGGTAGGTGGTGACTTCCTTAATAAAGAAAGCTCCCAGGGAGCAAGCAGTAAAGTCAAGAATAAATGAATGGGATGCAATTAAACTAAAAAGCTTTTGCACAGCTAAGGATTTAGTCTAGATTCTCAAGAAATAACCTACAGAATGGGAGAAAATTTTTGCCTGCTACACCTCGGACAGAGAGCTAATATCCAGAATATACAAAGAATTCAAAAAATTAAATACCAAAATCACAAATAACCCAATTAATAAATGGGCTATGGAACTAAAAAGAAGCTTCTGAACAGAGGAAGTCCAAAAAGCCCATAAACATATGAGAAAATGCTCTACATCACTAGCAATAAGAGAAATGCAAATCAAAACTTCACTGAGATTTCACCTCACTCAGGTCAGAGTGGCAAAAATGAAAAATACAAACAATGATAGATGCTGGAGGGGCTTTGGGAAAAGAGGAACACTGTCACATTGCTGGTGGAACTGCTAACTGGTACAGCCACTCTGGAAAGCAGTGTGGAGACTCCTCAAAAAATTAGGGCGGGAACTGCCTTTTGACCCAGCTATCCCACTCCTGGGTATCTTCCCAAAAGAGCTAGAATCGGCTTACTATAGAGATACACCTTCATCAATGTTTATAGCAGCTCAATTTACTATAGCTAAATTATGGAACCAACCCAGATGCCCCTCACTTGATGAATGGATCAAAAAACTGTGGTACATGCATATATACATGGAATACTACTCGGCTATTAGAGAAAACGATATTATGGCATTTGCAGCCAAATGGATGGAGATGGAAAAAATTATGCTAAGTGAAGTATCCCAAACTCAGAGACTCAAGGGCTGAATGTTTTCTCTCATTTGTAGAAGCTAGAATACAAGCGGAAACAGTACATTAGATGGCTAACCTAAGAATTACCTCAACATGTATGAAATTGTACATGACCATGGGGAACTGTGCTTAGGTTCCTGGGGGACATAGGGAGGGAGGAAGGAAGGGTGAAGGGAATAGGAAAGACATCAAGGTGACCACAGGGAGGTAGTATGGGGGAATGTAATCTGAGGGGAACCTCCAACTTCCACAAGAAGTCCAATTAACTTGGGTCTTAAGAAAAGTGAAACATGGAACCATGGGGAACCTAAAGTGGGAAACCATGGTCTGGCACCAGTATTGGCCTGTTCTGTCATTACACTTTTGTTCTTGATTGTTTGACGATTAAACCCTCCTAGTTGTTAAGACCATGTTTATCGAATTAAAATTAAAAAAAAATCAAGAGAGAATTTTTTTTGTACCATGATTAAAATCAAGAAATGAAAAAAATTATGATGCAGGAAGGAGAAATGTAATATAGAGGGATTACAGGAAAACGAAAGGGATTATATTCATCTAATAAGACCCCAAAGACAGGAATATGGGGAAGGTGAGTGTGTCAGAGCAGACCTCCAAGAATTACTTCAGGGCAGATACATCTCTTTTTGAGATAACTATTAGAGATGATTTGGTTATTGGTTATTGCTATCTAAAAATTGTGGCAATTTTTAGACACAGAGAACAAAAATGTGCAAAGGCAAACTTTTCAAGACAACTTGCATATTTCTCTCCCTTTCCAATAGACCATTATATTTTTATTGACATTAACTGATTTACATGCTTATAAAATCATGGTTTTTGTCAAATTAAAGCTAGTAGTATTAGACACTACAATTATATAATATTACTACATAAACCAATGATATGAGTACAAAAACAGAAAGGTTTTCCTTGAAAATTAAATACTTCTGAAAAACTCTGTTAACAGTTTTTTAAAAAATTAAAGGTACTTTGAATTTAGATGTAAGAAAACTATATAAAATACCAACAGAAAACATCATAATGTGCAAGGACTCCACACCCAGAAAGTTTATAAAAGACTAGGGTCTTGTTTCATTGTAAAGAATCTAATACAAAACTTGTATTTTGGAGGTGGGCATGCTAGAAAAACAATGATTTCCAATTAGAGAATCTGTCCTCAAAAAAAAAAAAATTACTGAGTGTCAGACTCCAAAAGCATAAAAAAGAAATACACAAATAAAAGGAAAACAAATGTGAAAGTTTTATTAAATGTTTACCTTTTTGTCTATATGTATCTTTTTTATGATTTCTCATTCTGATCTTTTTGATTAAATGGTGAGTTATTATTATTATTATCCTGCATTGGATAAGAAGTTTTTTGCTGTACATTTTGCAAATAATGCCTAGAAATCATTTCTCAAAATTTGAGGATCCATACTGGTTATATCTAAAGTAAAATGGAACATACTTTCTCTTCCAATAGAAAAATAAAAGTATTTTTTCCTTTCTTTCCTTATTTATTTATTTATTACCGGAATTGAACCCAGGGTGCTTAACCAGTGAGCCATATCTGCCGCCCATTTTTTCTTTTACTATTTTTTTTTTTAAATTTTGAGACAGGGTATTGCTAAATTGTTTAGAGCCTCCCTAAGTTGCTGAGGCTAACAAGATGTTAACTAGCTGTTGAGGGGAGGGGAGGAGCACAGGGACAGTGGCTCAGTGGCACAGCACTTGCCTGGCATATACAAGGACTCGAATTTGAGCCCCAGTACTACATACACAACAACCAAGTGTCAGAAAAACTAAAACCAGATTAAAAAATAAATAAAACTGATTCTCTCTGTTTCTATGGCTCTATTAAAAAAAAAAAAGGGAACCTGATTGTTGGGTACACGTGTATCTTTGAATATTATTTTCTATATTTTTGAACTATTTAATAATTTCTTTGCCTCTTTAAAATAAGCTTTTTATTTTAGAAGAAAATTTTTAAAATTGAGAAATTCAAATTATTCAGTATAGATGAGAAATTTAAATTATTCAACAGAATATAGAATATGCTTAGGTTTATATATTTAGCTCTAAAGCTAAAATAATGTAAATGAATGTATAAAAGCACAAATTTTGATTTCCCTTAACCATTTTGATCTTATAAGGTCTTATACATTTAATGTTCACTACTAAGAAATGATAATGCCTGTCTACTACCTCAACTATATCTGCCATAATGTCAACATAGATACCTTTCTAAAACCAAAATCTCACCAAATCTATTCATGTCTCTCCTCCATTCTAACAACTATACATAACAAAAAAACTTTAATGGTATACCATCACCTGGAAGTTTGTTCATCATCTGCCTAATCTTCATCCTCCAATATTTGCTAACCTTTTCTGTAATACCTAAACTTTAAGCCTTCCCATTTTGCCAACCGGGGCATACTTCAAATCTCACTCTTCAAAAATCTGCTAAAGTATCAACTTACTTAATCAACAAATATTCATTGATAACATCATCAAATTTAAGACTCTAAAGATAAAAATATGCAGTCCCTGCCCTCAAAGAGTTTAGCAATCTTTATGACTTTCTTTCTTTTTATTAGAGCTTCATAGTCATACATAGTAGTTGGATTCATCCCCCCCACACACACACATGCATGGAATTCAACATTTCATGATCCCGCCTCCCCTCCTCTGTTCTCCTTCCTCTACTCTATCAGATAAGACTTCCTTTCACTTTTGCTGGTCTATTTATTTGTAATTGATTGGTTCTTTTTACTTATGCATAACTGTGAGAGTCTCTGTGGTATATTTATATATGCACATAACATGATTTATAAAGATCTCCTTCCCTCTCCTCCCTCCACTCCAGATCTCCTTCTCCTTTCCACATATGAGAGAAAACATTTGGCCCTTGAGTTTTGGGGTTTGGCTAATTTCACTCAGCATGATTTTCTCCATTTCCATCCATTTACTAGCAATGGCTATGATTTCTTTTCAACAGCTGAACAGAACTCCACAATTTCTTAATTCATTCATCTCTTGATGGGTACCTGGTTTGATTCCATGATTTAGCTATTGTGAATTGTGCTGCTATAAACAATGAGGATGCCAAGTTCGGATCTTTTGTGAAAACACTAAGGAGTAGTATAGCTGGGTCATATGGGGTTTCCATTCCTAGTTTTTTGAGGAATTGCCATACTGATTTCCAGAGTGGTCACACTACTATACTATAGTCCCACCAACAATATACAACCTCACTGGCATTTGTTTGTATTCTTGATCATTGCCTGAGTGCTGATATAGAAAATTTTTTCCATATAGTTGTTGGTGTGCTTCTTCTTTTGAAAAAATTGTTTAGGTCTTTTGTCCATTTATTGATTTATTTTGCGGTGTTTTCGTTTTTTTGGTGTTAAGTTTTTTGAGTTCTTCATATAATCTGGATATTAACCCCTTATCAGAGCAGTAGCTGGCCAAGATGTTCTCCCATTCTACAGGCTTTCTCCTTACACTTTTTTGTAAGAGAGAGAGAGAGAGAGACTCAGTTTTATTTATTTATTTATTTCTTCATCTTGATTTTGTTTTCCTGATACTTAATTGTGTATGTGGTGCTGGGGTTCGAACCCAGGTCCTTAGGCATGCCAGGAAAGCACTCTATTGCTGAGGCACCACTCCAGTCCCTTCTTCACACTCTTAATGGTTTTCATTGCTGCGCAGAAGTTTTTAGTTTAATGGCATCCCCTTATTGATTCTTGATTTTATTTCTTGCACTTTGGGGGTTTTATTAAGGAAGTCAGTGACAGCACCTATATGATGGAGTGTTAACCCTATGTTTTCTCCTATCAGTTGCAAGGTTTCTGGTCCTACTCCTAAGTTTTCGATCCATTTCAATTGAGTTTTGTGCAGAGTGAGTAATCTTGATGACTTTCTAACACCTTACACCTCTCAAAGGTACTTTTTTACATTAAATCTAATTCTCCTGAAGTACTTACCATACTCTGTTAATTACTTAGTTTCCCCACCCGAAGTCTATGTATAGGAGAAAGTGCGTTCTTCATTACTGTAGTCTCAGGACCTAGCCAAATGAATTACCAACAATAGTTGCTCAACACTGCAATGAGTTATACTCAATATAGCATAAGCAAAAAGAAAAAAAAATGAAATTTCCAATTGAAAGGAAAATGTCTTTTAAAGCAATACCTTGGCATTATATGTAATCACAATTAAAAGAATTTTATAATAAAAAATATATTAGATGTATTTATAAATTAATGGTGAATCAGTAAACATTATCTCCAAAATATAAATTCAGTCCAGTTGTTCTACCAGTTTCTTGAATTGGGATAATTCTTCACTGGGAAAAGGCTGTCCCAAACGTTGTTGATGTTTAGCATTGCTAACCTTACTCTCTTCAATGTCATTAATTCCCTTCAGGCATTATGACAAATCAAAACATACTACACATTTGAAAATGCCCCCATATGAATAATTAACCCCAGATGAGAACCTCCGCTTTATTTTTGTGGCTTCTTCAACTTTATTTATAAATAAATCATCGATTCCATTGAAAATAGTCATCATGCATCTCTAAAACTAAAACAATTAAAATATATTTAAAATAAAAATTTTAATATAATTTCTTTAAATGCTAGTAACACAATTAATATAGTTAGTAACTTTACTGCTGGGAGATATACAAAAGCAAAACAGACTAAAGGCAGGCTGAAGTAGCAGAGGATTGTGAGGATCTAGGATCTATATGCAAATTCCAGACACAGCAAAATAATCTCTTCAAAAGTGGAATGGTCAAGGTAACCTCTTTTGGTGAAAGAATAAATTATGGAGTCCAATTTTTCTCAAGATAAGATGAATAAAAATTTTTACTATTAATATTTAATGTAGGGGTTAAGACTGTCACAAGCCATGAGGTTGAATAATAGGCATTTTAAGTATCACATATATATCCAACCTATCTGGTGAAAAAAAGATAAACTACATCCAGCAGAGAACCTCATAGAGGCATCCCTGCACATATGATCAGCATTTTGCCCCAATTAACCATTTATGGATCTATTGTGATCTGAATTTTTAAATTACATTAACTATTTTAAATCAAGTTTCATGAAGATGAGGGGCTTTAAAAAGATTCCTTAAAAAAATCATGGATTGAAAACACTACTACTGGGCTGGAGCGGAGGCTCAGCAGTTTCAGCGCTTGCCTGGCAAGCACGAGGACCCAGGTTCAAACGCCAGCACCACGTACACAACTAAGTGTTGGAGCAACTAAGGCCATGTGAAAAACTAAATAAAGTTGTTTCTCTCTTTCTCCGTCTCTCTCACTGTCCCTCTCTCTTTAAAAAAAGCAAAAAACAAAAAACAAAAACACTACTACTTAATAGAATCTTGAGAAACAACATGAAGTGTCAAAGTTAATGCTTTAATGCAAATGATTATCTCAGCCAAAAATAACTGTGAAGTTAAGAAGAGATTATTTTAATTATAGTATCTATTATTGTCAACCTAAGTCTAATATATTTCGAGATATTGGCTAATAAGAATATAAAGCTTCAGGGGGTAGAGTGGTGGTGCGGCAGTTACAGCATTTGCCTGGCATGAGCAAGTACACAGGTTCAAACCCCAGCACCCGTATAAAACTAAGTGTTAGAGCAATGAAAGCCATGTGAAAAACTCAATAAAAACTGATTCTGTTTCTCACTGTCCTTCTCTCTTAAAAAAAAAACAACAGAATATAAAGCTTCAAAATTAGCAAAGTATCTTAGGATACTATTTATAACCTCTTCATCTTATTCTACATCTTCATTTAGATTTATTAGCATATTGTATTTCTGACATATTGGAATATTAGTAACATATTACTCATAAACTACTATACATATATCAATGATTCATGCTCCAAAATATTTTTACTGACAGGAAAGGTAATCAAAATAGTTCAAAAAAGACCATTTCACAAAACTTGAGTCTAAAAATAACTTAGGGTTGTGAGTATAGCTCAGCAGTAGAATACATGTTTAAGATCCTGGGGTTCAAAATTCCCAGGACCAAAAAATAAACTAAAATAAAATAATAGAAATAATGTAGTCAAAGAAGAATTTCCCAAATCTAGAATAAACCAGATTTAAGGATAACAGGTAGCAAGAAATAGCTATTGCTAAACCTACTCAAAGGAATACCAAGGCACATTATAAACATTTAAAGCTACCCAGTAGAGAATGGGTAGTGATTGGGCTAGAGCAGTGGCTTGGCAGTTACAGTGCTTACCTGGCATGCGTGAGTACATGAGTTCAAAACTCCAGCACCACATACACAATGAAGTGTCCGAGGAATGAAAATCACATGAAAACTAAATAAAAATTGCTTCTCTCTTTCTCTCTCTCTTACTCTCACTCTCCCCTCTTTCTAAAAAAAAAAAAAAAGAAAGAAAGAAAAAGAAAAAGAGAATGGGTAGTGATTTAATCATTCAAAAACAGGAAAAGTTCTTTCCTAATAGTTTTCTAGGCAAATGAACACCTCTGAAGCAAATAAAAGTTAAGTTCTAGGCCTTTTTTTTTTTTTTCCGTATTGTTCAACAGGCTTTACATTGTTTGCTTATTTCCATTAAAAAACAGAGTTGTAAAGGGACAAGGCAACTACAGGTTAGAGTTAGAAATCTCCTTAATTTCAGTTGCTGGCTGCTTTATAAGTTCCCTAGTCCTCTTCTGTTTCTGTGGCAACAAAGGTAGGCACAGGAAAATTAAAGCAAACACTTAAAAAATAACAGCTAAGTGAGGAGAGTGTATCTACTGAATGACATACAGAGCATTATAGTTTTTTTTTTTTTAATAGAGGACAGGCCTTAAAATTTTTTCTAAAATTAAAAAGAAGAGAGAGAGAGGGACTGTGAGAGAGATAGAGAGAGAGAAAGAGAGAAACAATTTTTTATTTAGTCTTTCATGTGGCTTTTGTTTCTCCAAGACTTTGCTGTGTACATGGTGCTGGGGTTTGAACTTACATACTTGCGCATGCCTGGCAAGCGAAGAAACTGCCGAGTTACCTCTTCAGCCCCAGAGCATTTTAGTTTTAAAAAATAATGCAAAATATAAAAGGAATCATAGTTTATAAAATCAAAGATTCTGAAAGGGAGAATGAACCTGCCATTCCATTTTCCTTAATTTTTTTCAGAAAAACTTATTTAAATTTTACTTGTAATTTTTTCTGTCTTCCTTCCTTCTTTTCATTTCTCCCTTCACCCCATTGTTAGGGATTGAACCTAGGGTCTCACACATGCTAGCCAAGAGCTCTACTACCTCTAAGCTAAATCATCAGCCCTATTTTTCTAAATTTTGATTCCTGTTGCTAAACAAAACAAAACTCAAACATTACCAAGTGACCAAAATCAGTTTCTAATAAAAATCAGAAATTAAACTTTTAAATATTCTACTATATTTTATGTTATCTAGAATTTTATTGTAAAGCTTGACTTTCTTTGAAATAACTGATTTTAATATGATCTTTCAAGTCAAGCCAAGCCAAGCAGCTACCTTTAAGAATGAAAACAAGCCTTCTGTTAATACTGATATGAACTTCCATACAGATTTACCTCATATCAATGAATTACATATAAGGTGCCTAGAGTGCAAACTTCCTTACTAAATTTACTAAATATTTCTGAGTTATATTAGATCTATGGTATCTAATATTATGACTTTTTTCTAGTCTATTTTATTTTATTTATTTATTGTTATTTGTTTGAAATAGTTTTACATATTGGAGGGAATTGTTGTTATATATTCATGCATACATGGACACTGACATAATGAGATGGTAAGTTAAGGCCAATCCTAGACCAGTATCTACCCCACTTCATCTATTCCCCGAACACACATCTCCTCTGTAATCCCACCATTAATATCATGACTTTAACAGACCCTTTAAAATGTTTATTCAAGTTGCTTTATATTCAACATTTTCTTCTTCCTCTCTCACAATATTCTCACTCTAAAGGATCTCTGTGTCTTTTTCCTCTCATTTCTCATCCTCACTCTGGAGGAAGCAAGCTATCCATCATGTCAGAAGCAGCACAATGGAAATGACCAACAGCCAGCAAAGAAGAGAAGTCTGCCATAAACCATATGAGTTTGGAAACAGATCCTCCAAATCAGTGGAGCCTTGTAATGATAATGACTTCTGCCCCAACTGAAAACTTAATAGCTGCCTCATGAGAGACTCAGAACCAAAACTATCTAAGATACACTCATACTCCTCCTGATCCACAGAAAATAAATAATAAATATCTATGTTAAGCTAAAAGCATTTCAATAAACACTTAGGTAATTCATAACCTATTTTGTTATCTTTTTATTCCATCAACTCTGGAACATAGATTATTTTTCTTGAGAAGATACTTAGTAAGTAAATAATAAAGCAAAACATTAAGATTGGTGATGCAAGCTGGGAGCAGTGGCACACACCTGTTAATCCCTGAGAACTGGGTGACTGAGATCTCAAGTTCAGGGCCACCTTCAGCAATTAAGTGAGATTCTAAGAAACTCAGTGAGACTCTATCTCAAAATTAAAAAAAAAGAAAAAGTAAGAAAAAAAAAAGAGGAAAGGGAAACTGGAGATGTTGCTCAGTGGCAAAGTACCCCTCGGTTCAACTTCTAATAGCACCTCCCAAAAAAAGCTGGTTGTGATGCAATTCACCCAAAACTCACACCAAATTGGCTTTCTCTACTGCTGCCAGGAACAAATATTTAAACCCCCAACTCTGAATGACAACTGAAATAATAAAAAGAAAAAAAATGTCACTTAATAAAACATACGTTGTACTAATGTGTACCATTAGATAACCAAAAGTATTTCCAAAATCTTTATTTCCACCTTTATCTATCACTATTTTCCACAGTAATATAAACTTTGGCTAAATTTCTGCATCTTAAGCTTTGCTAATCAGGAATTTATTTCTATTTATTCTACCTATATAAAATTTTACCCCTCTTACAAGAGGAAAAGTTATTGAGGACTTTAAGAAAGGAATAAAAAAATAAATAAAAGGCACAAAGCACAGGCCTTTCACTATTTCTTTTGGTGGTAAAAAATATATAGGCTAATATTTATGATTTTAACCATTTCTAAGGATGCATTATTTCAGTGGCATTAGATACATTTACAATATACAGATTCTAATTTTGTTGTCTTTGAACTAACAGTCCCAGAAATAAAAGAAATTGAGCTTACTTTAAATGTGCATTTAAAAAAAACAACAAAAAAATTATACAAATATAGGGCTGGGAATGTAGCTCGGTGGTACAGAGCCATTGTCTAGTATGTTCAAGGTCCTAAGTTGCAGCTCCAACACTGAAAAAAAAAAAAAAAAGAAAGAAAGAAAAAGAAAACTAAGAAGACCTTTTAAGCAACCAAAGTTTGCATAATAATGTTATAAAGGCAAATCTTTGGTAAATGATACTAATTTAATAAATCTGAATTTTAAAAAACTATAATTTAACTGATCAAACATACTAATGCTAACCCCTACAATTTTTACCATTATGAAACAAATCCCTATGTCCAACCAAACTGAACAATTATGCTAACAAATTTTTATTTCAAGAGTAAATATGCTTTGTAGCATGGTAAACTGAAGATAATTTTCATGATATTTAAGAAAGTTAAAACCTTGGACTGGTACTGAGTTTAATAATTATTGTAAACCTAGATAATTTCTAAGATAAATACTGAAACATTACTAAGCATAATTCTAACCATATATACTATTCTTATTTTAATATGTTACTGACAATGTATAGTTTGAGTTCTTGTTAATGTGTCAACTTTTGCCACTGGATAAAGAATAAAAGACATTGTGCATAGCTATAAGTTGTGTTGGTGTGTTCATGAGCTTTTTTAATTGGCTAAAATGCTGCTGTTTGACACAGTACTAAAATATCTGCCCCTAACTTTTTTCTGTGGAAGGGAAATTAGTTACTTTGACTACAAGTTCTAATTAATGAGTAGTTGAGACTATTCCAGAAGCAAAAGTAACAGAGAAGTACCATTTTTAAGTGCATTTATTTTTCAAGGAAAAAAGAGTAGTTTTGTTCTACAGAATGAATTCTTAGGCTTTTTGATCTCTTGACTTCTTCACAATCTTAGAACTTTGTAAGAAATCCAGAAGACCTTTTATTACTAACATTTTAAATACTTATTTATAGATGCATTTGAAGACAATTATGATTAACACATTATTACCACAAATACCTTCATATTGTTACAGAAATAATTTTGACCTCAGATTCCCTTAAAGAGAACCACTAAGCTAAAATAAATGTCTGTGTGTTCTAGAATACAAAAGGTGAAAATGAAGAACCTAACTTTCGAAAGTGAATGTTATTTGTCTAGCTTTTTAAACAGACAACTCGGAAAAGAAGCTATGAAACATTTAAATTTTAGAGAATTTAATTTAGTGTCAATAGGCTGATTAATGTCTTCATCTTCAATATGAAAGATTATTCTATACCTTCTGTGTAATCTGCCTAAACAACAGAAATTCTGTGCCCCCAGAATAATTTCCTAAGCTTTATATTAATTTCATTATGCCCTTGATTATCTAAAGAAGAAGATTTACAATGTTGGTGGAGTTATACATTAGTAAAATCACTATGGAAATAAATATGGAGGTTCCTCAAAAGATTAGGCATGGCACCACCTTATAACTCAGCTATACCACCCCTCAGTATTTATCCTAAAAAATTAAAGTAAATATACTATAGTGATACATGAATACTCATGTTTATAGCAGCATAATTCACAATATCCAAACTATGAAATCAGCCTAGGTGTCCATTAATGTATGAATGGATAAAGAAATTATACTATACATACACACTGGAGTTTTATTCAGCCATAAAGGAAAACGAAATTATGCATTTGCAGGAAAATAAATGGAAGTTGAGAACATTAAGTTAAACAACGTAAGTGGAACTCATAAGGTCAAAGGTCATGTTTTCTCTCATATGTGGAAGTCCTAATAGAAAAAGTAAAAGAAGTTGTGGTGGCGGGGCAGGAATCTCATGAATCTCTGGTAAGACCAATAGTGTACAGGAAGGGGATTCAGGGAGGAAGGAGGGGTGGGAGTGGGGAAATACTGTTGAATGATAACAGCCAAATTATATTGTTATAGAGTGTGCATGTATGAATATTCTTTGAAGTATTAATACTTTGAAAACTTGGTAGTCCTTCCACTAGCTCTGAAACTTGTTCTTTGTTGAAGAATCCTACCATTATGTATGTATAATGCACCAATAAAAAATGGGGAAAAATAAAGAATTAAAAAAGAAATGATAAAGATTCCTCCTCAGCCAGGTGGACACTGTGATGTCACACTTATAGACCAAATGCTAAGGAGGTTGACACAGAAGGATCCCGGAGCCCAGGAGTTTAAGGACAACTGAGGCAACATAGCCCATCTCAAAAACCAAAACCAATATTCTTAATCACTATAAAACAGCTAAAGTGGTACCATCTACATTCATGTTTTTTACTTTGATTAAATAGGTAACCAAATATTGTTTCTCAGGCACCTATGATTCTATCATATTTTTTATTTTTTGTATTTTTACAGTGCTGGGGATAGAGCCCTTATAATTCTTTTTTTTTTTTTTAAAGAGAAAGGGACAGTGAGAAAGAGAGAAACAATTTTTTTAAATTTAGTTTTTCACGTGGCTTTCATTGCTCCAAGATCTTGTTGTGTATATAGTGCTTGGGTTTGAACTCACGTCCTGGCACTTGCTGGACAAGCACAGTAACCGCTGAATAACTGCTTCAGCCCTTATGATTCTATCTTAATCAAACCCCAAACATACTCTGATGATTCCCTCTCTATGTTGCATTTCCCTCTTCAGATCCTAAATACAGAAAAAATAAAAATAAAAATTTCACAATAAACTAAACACTTTAAACTATCCTTGAGATTTTCCAGAATGCCTTGGTAAAATAAAAAATTTAAAAAAAAATTGTTCACCTCGTAAAAACAGAGAAACTGGAAAGAATTGGGTTTGTTTGATGTTATTCTTCTCAATTGCTTGGAGAAAGTTATCAAATCAAAAGAAACACTTAAGTCTTTCCAAATGGTAACATGCTATCAATATAAATACTTCAGAAATCTTATCTTTTATGGAAAAAGTTATGCTAAGTGAAACATCCCAAACTCAGAAACTGAAGGGCGGAATGTTTTCTTTCATTTGTGGAAGCTAGAATACAATCAGAAACAGTATGACAGATGGCCAAACTAATAATAACCTCAACATGTATGAAATTTTACACGAGCAGGGGGAACCTTGTTTATGATGCTAGGGTAAGAAGGGTGGGTACCAGGGAGGGAGGAGGGGACAGGAAGGATATCAAGGAGGATGGAAGGAGGGCGTATGGGGGATTAAACCCAGTGGGGAACCTTAGACTTCCACGAGAAGTCCAATTAATATGGGGGTTAAACAGAGGGGAAACATGGAACTATTGGGAACCCAAGCCGGGAAACCATGGAATGGAATCAGCACTGGCTTGGCCTGTCGTTATATATTTGTTCTTTTTTTTTTTAAGTAGTGAATTTATTTAAAAAATATCAACAAACATAATTGAAGGGCAAGGGTAATTAAAATATATAGTAGGCAAAAATGACTCTCACTATTCAACATCAGAGATCCTACTTTGATTTTAACCAAAATTTAACATTTTTACTCTAAAAATAGCAAAACTAGAAAATATTAAAAAACATGATTGGCCTACAGTAACAATCATAATGACAAAAAAAATACATTTGTTCTTGATTGTATGACAATGACTCCCTCCTAAATGTAAGCCTCTTTTTTTAACTAATAAAAAATCAGTTAGAAAAAAAGAAATTTTATCTTTTAAAACAAATTCCTGGGAATGTGCCCATACTCTTACTGTCCACTATATTTTTACCCTCAGGAAAAATACTGATCAAAATTCTAAAGAAATAATAATATGCTATATAGCAGTAGACAATATTATCCTCCTTTTGTTCTAATATTATATATTAGAGTAACAAATTAATAACAGCCATTAAGGCTTTACTACAGATAGCTTTTGCTTTACTCTAATGATTTTTTTTGGGGGGGGTGTTGGTAAGCTCTACTATAAGCTATAGGCCAGAATTTATTCTTCAACAAAGAATAAGTTTCAGGGTTTGTGGAAGGACTACCAAGTTTTCAAAGTAATAATACTTCAAAGAATAGGCTTTTAAGGTGCTCTTACCACTGAGCAATAGCCCCCTTACCCCAGTCCTTTTTAATTTTTTTATTTTGAGACAAGTTCTTGCTAAATTGCCTAGGCTAGCCTTGACTTTACATTCGTTCTGCTTTAGCCTTGCCATCAGCTAGGATTACAGCCATGAGTCACCAAGCCTGGCTTTATTTTTTTATTGATACAGGGCCTCTCCTACATTGTTCAGGCTGGTCTGGACACCCTAGGTTCAAGAGATTTTCTTGCTTCAATCTCTCAAGTAGCTGAGACTTCAGGTGTGTGCCAGGGTACCCACTTGATGTTGTATTTTCTTTCTTCTCAAGCTATCTATAAACCACAACAATTTAATAAACTGCTTTTTATAAGCTAAATGAAACACTTAAAAATACTGGTTGTCGCTAACACTTAAAAATCAAATATTTTAAATGATCTTTTCATGGCAACAGAGATATTTACATGGGTTTAATAAAAATCTATCTTTCTATTTCCATAACATAATAAAGACAAAAACTACTAAGCAAGGAAACTTTGCTTAGTATGTCATAACTGAAAACAATGTTCATTTAAACAGACATGAGAAGCTACTTTTAAGGATACTAATGTTGACCCTGAAGGCCCTCCCTGGAAAACTGGCCCAGTGGCTGGATTATAGGGTAAGCCTGAGAGGTAAGAAAAATCCCTTTCTGGTACGCCAAGAACCTTAGGAAATTTGAGGGACATTTAAGGGTCTCACTATAGGTGAAGTCTGGTAGTAACCCAAGTTTGCTTTCCAAGCCTGGGAAAATGAACAACAATGGCTTTTAACTGTCCTTACTGAGACTCCTTATCCCAAGTTACAAAATTAACTTTGTAGCTTTAATAGTTGGTACAATAGTGTATAGGTTCAATATATACAGAAATAAACTCACTGTTAAGAGTACAATGGAAGCTGGGGTCAATGGTGCAGGGCTACAATCCCAGCTACTCAGGGGGTGCTAAGGCAGGAGGATCCAAGTTCAGTGGGCTGAGGCAGGAAAACTACAAGTTTAAGTGCTGGGGATGTAGCTCAGTAGTAGAGCATTTGCCTAGTATGCAGGAGGTCCTGTGTTTAATTCCCAATAACAACAACAACAACAACAAAAAGGGGAAAAAAATTTTTCAAAGACAAGTGGCTTGAGTGTAAGATGGTACAATTCTTCTGAGGGGCATTTTGAGGAAAGGACCTTAAAAATATGATCCCTCTCCCAAATCCAGCAAATGAGACAAAAAAGACCAAAACGACTGAGGGAAATGCTATCATCAAAGAAACCAGTCAGGCGGATGGAGTGGTGGCTCAATGGTTGGAGCACTTGCTGGGCATGCATGAGGACCTGGTTTCAAATCCCAGCACCACATATACAACTAAGTATCAGAGAAACAAAGGCTGGATGAAAAACTAAAATAACAGTCAACTAACTCTCTCTTTCCCTCTCTCTTAAAAATCAAAGACAAAAACAAAACAGTGAAAATATCAATACCATAAACAAGACTTTGATTCTACATGCATATGCCCAAGACTACAAGGTGTAGATTTCAGGAAATAAGTGAGATTATTCTAAAATGTCCTAGCACATAATTCAGATAAGGTTTAGTCATGGAATGACTATAAGAGAAAGTAGGGATTACAGAGCTTGGGGCCTATGTTCACATAGCAAGTAAGAACATCAAGGGCTACCTTTTGGCTTCATCATTTTGATTTTTCTTGACATATCACTAGGGTTCAAAAGGAGCACTCTTTTTTTTTTGGTAGGGGAGGGGCAATGAGGGGAAGATGGGGTCTCACTGTGTTTCACAGACTGGCTTCAAATAATCCTGACTAGGCTGGGAATACAGGCCCAGCAGGAAATACCTTTGAAAGTGATCAAATTTGACTAAGCAGTCATAACCTCTGATTCACTATATAAAACTCATAATCCAGTGATTATGAGCAGTGGCTCAGTGGTTACGGCACTCACATGGCACATATGAGGATACAGGTTTTTTCCCCCAAGCACCACGTACACAATGAACTGTCAGAGCAATGAAAGCTACATAAAAAACTAAATAAAATTGATTCTCTCTTTCTCTCTCATTGTCTGTCTTAAAAAAATTTTTTTTTCATAATTCAAGTGTTACAGAAGGCCATTATCCTCCTCCTCCCATCTACATTCTCAGGTGTGCCAGATTCTCCCATAAGCAGGAAAACTGCTAAAACAAGTGGTCAACCCTGACACATAAGATCATATGAGTCCCCACAGCAAACATCTTAGCCAATTCAGAGAAAAAGTTCTAGGAGAAAACATATCCAAGCTATACTTTCTGTAGCCCAATCCACCTTCCCACTGTTCCAAATGTTTAAAACCATCAACATCTAAATCTCTAGCATAAATCATAAAACAAACAAAAGGTTTGGGAATGTACCTTAGAGGTAGAGTGGATGCTTATTTGCATGCTCAAGGATCTTAGTTTAATTCCCAGCACACAAAACAAAAACACAACAACAACAAAGAAAACCAACAAACCCCCAAAACACTTACATGGCATTGAGGTAAATAGAGAAGACCATCAAGCACTACCACACTGTATTTAACAAAATTTAACTTCCTTCCCTTACTTAAAAAGTCTTACTAAGCAAGAAAGAGATATATTCTTGTTCAATAAGATCTCTTAAAATATATATAACAAATGAAAAAGGCCATATAATAGGTAAGTTGAAATATTAGTATCATTTCCAAAGTGAAGGAAAAGATAAGGGTATCCAGTATTAACTTAATATTATATTTTAAACAGAAGAACAAAGTTACAAATACTGAAAGCAAGGAAGCAAAATGATTTTTATCTACACAAGATATGATGGAGTATTTGAAAACCCTATAGGATCAACTAAAAAAAATTAGAAAAAATAAGAGTTGACTAATTCAACAAATAACACAAATTAATAAGTTTATGGAAAAACTAGTCTTCTAGAGGGAGAAAAAAGTGAGGAATTCAAACTTCACATCTTTTACTTAAACTTGAATTTCATCTATGATAAAGATAAAGCAAGATTCCAGGAGTGATGGCACACACCTATAAGTTTCAGCTACTGGGGAGGCTGAGGCAGGTTTACTTAAGCCTATGAGATCAGTGTGGGTAACGCAGTGAGACTCCCACTACCTCAAAAAAAAAAAAAAAAAAAAAAAAGACAGGGGCTCAGCAAATTATGGTGCTTGCCCAGCATACACAAGTGTGCGAGTTTGAACCCCAGCACCATTTACACAGCGGAATCTCTGAGCAGCAAAAGCCACATGAAAAACTAAATAAAAAATTGTTTCTCTCTTTCTCTCTCTCTCTCTCTTTCAAAACAAAGACAAACTTAAAAGCCATAAATGAAAAGAATGACACACTAGTTCCCGTCATGCTGGGAGCCTAACTTAAGCTAGATAAGTACTCCACCACTGAGCTATACCACTAGACCACACATTGGTTTTCTACACACGCATGTCATCTGACATTCAACATTCGGAGGGTAAAAAAAATTCTACCATATGTATCAGAAATAGGAAGAAGGAATAGGAAAAGAAAAGAAGAAAAAATGTGAAAAGTAATCTAATAATGATCTGATATTGGACCTTGCTTATGGTAGCTCCTATGAGTTAGTGAATTTTCAGGAATTTTGCAACCTAGTTGTTAAATACACTCATTATTAATTACATAAACTTACAATTCAGTAAATTATATTTAAGAGGTCTGCAGATGCAGCTCATAGGAGGGCATGCCTAGCATGCATGAAGCCCTGGGGTTCAATTCCTAGTGTCATAAAATAAATAAATAAAATAAGGTAATAAAAATTCAAAACTCATCAGACAAATAAGAATTTGCCTTAAACTAACCCATCATGAGACCATTTGATGTATCAGAAAGAAAATTTAACCACTGGTAAGCAGTAAGCTATAACCAATCAGCTAGAGACTCAATCTAGTTCTCACTTTCATCATCTGAAAAGAAGGTATAAATGTTCAACTACATCAAATTATAATTATGATCATATGAAGTCAATATGAATGTAAGGTAATACAATTTCCTAGTTCCCTAAATTAGCCCAACCCCATTCCTTTCAATTATTATGTCCCTCACATTTATCCTTCCAGACATTTACATGATTAGCATGGTCATTATCACTTTATATTGCAATTTCTTCAATAAATCACTAGTCTTTTTAATAACCCCCTTCACATTCAACTGATTTCTTCCAAACCTCTCTAAAATAAGTTTTTAATCGTGCTGTCCTTCTACCTAAAAATTTATTAGTTAGCTGGGTGTGGTGGCACACACCTATCATCCCAGTGGCTCAGGAGATTGAGGCAGGAAGATTTCAAATTCAAAGCAAGCCTCAAAAACTTAAAACAAACAAATAAACAAAAAGGGCTGGGGAAATTGCTCAGTGGTTAAGCGCCCCTGATTACAATCCCTGGTACCATTAAAAAAATCCCAAAAATTAATCAATCCAAATTCCCCTTTCTAGTTAATCTCCCACTATTTAAGCACATTTTAGCTATACAGGTATCCCTACTTCTTTGTTCAGCTATTCCAAGCAAAATCTCTAGTTCCTCCCACATCCAAGTTAAGTCCTACCATGTTATTGCACCCTTTTAATTGCAAAATAAATTTTTAAGAATATTTAGGTAATATCAAGAATAGTACTTATGCACAGAAAATATCCTGAACTATGCTATATTCACATACAGTAGAGGCTCATCTTTTTAGAGTGAGAGAGTAGGTTCTAGTCAGTGAATAGTATTAAAATATGATATCTGATATTATACCACACTAGACACCAAAATACTCTCATATCTCATATAGCCAGTTTCACCCTATCAGAATCTAACAAAGAAACAGATAATGATTTATGTGGTTGGGCCCCAAATACTCACTGCTGGCCTATACTAGGAGTCATGATATAAAAAAAGCAAATGAATGCAAAAAAAAATATTTATGAAACCTGAGCACCACACTTAAAGATGTTCACACTATGAGAGAAATTGTTAAGGGAGAAAAAAAATTCCCTCTATAAAGTAAACAAATAAATAAAGGCTGGGGATGTAGCTCAGTGTTAGAGCACTTATGGGTATTCAATCCCTAGTATCAGAGAGGGAGAGGGAGGCAGAATTCTAGTGCCCCTGAGTTTCCCTTGTTCCCACAATCCCATTTCACACATAATACAAAAACTTTTACACATTCTTTAAAAAATAATTCAGTTTTGTGAGTTTTGGCAAATACAACTATAATCAACTTTCCGGAAGGGGAAGGGTAAAAGTTTTCACTTAACTGTCCAAAGTTCTCTTCTTAGACTAAACTGTTTGCTGTTTGTACTGTCCTTCTCTACTAACCCTCCAACAAAAGGATCTAAGATCCCCAAGGTAAGATTACATAAAAGAGTTACTGAAAATATTAACGATAATGCACAGGAATTCAATGTTAAGATACTTAGAATACTATGGTCAATAAACTCTGCAGTAACCCTTTTTTAAAACAAATAAATTTGACCCATAACCTCTTAGTTACCATTGCCTTACAAACCCTATTTTGTTCAGCATCCTATGCTAACAATCCTTAAAGGGAGAACTACATCATCCAGTGACTTATAGGCTGTTCCTGACTTTTGAAGATATTCAAGATGAGTTTTCCTGCTTCTTACGTCATCATAATGGTTTATGTTAACAATATTTTTCCCAAGGAAGATCAGAAGTATAAATCAATAACCATGTCTCATGGAAACTAGAAACCATAGAAGTATGGGTCTCTCAAAACTCATCCTTTTGCAAGAAAACAAATGATTGCATAAAAGGCATTTTGTTTTTGTATTTCTTGAAGACAGGGTCTCATTAAGTTGCCCAGATTGGCCCAAAACTCCTGGGCTCAAGTGATTCTCCTGTTTCAGCCTCTCCAGTAGCTGGGACTACAGGTATGCATAACTGCACCCAGCTATGTAAAAGTTATAAGGTTTTCTTATGACAAGTCTCCTGCAAGCTAATGTTTATCACAATATTATAAAGAAAATATAAAAGATTTATTATCAGTCATAATTAATTTCATTTTTATGTAATAATAATGAAGTTAGGAAAAATCCTAAAAATCCTAATCACTGAAATTTATTATTGTTGGTCAAAATATTATGTCCTGTATAATAACATTTATGTTTGAATTTTGTATCTTTATGTTTGAATTTTTTAAAATCTTTCCTTGTTTTCACACTCTACTTTTTTTTTTTTTTTAAGAAAGAGGGACAGTGAGAGAGACAGAGAAAGGGAGAAACAACTTTATTTAGTTTATTTAATTTTTCACATGGCCTTAGTTGCTCCAACACTCAGTTGTGTAGTGGTGCTGGGGTTTGAACCCGGGTCCTCGTGCTTGCAAGGCAAGCGCCGAAACCGCTGAGCCACTGCTCCAGCCCCTTCACACTCTACTTTTAATGATATTTCCATTTTTAGTGAAATTCAGTACTACCGTTATTGAAAATAAGGACTATGAATGAGTTCTGCTGCTTTTTGTCCCTGTGGGTGTACCTTTATTGGCAGTCCCAACCAGTCTTTTCGGCAGCTAAAGAAGTAATTTTGTGTATGTGTTTGTGTGTCTGTGTTAATGGGGATTAAACCCATGGTCTCAAGTTCTGGTCAAGTACTCTACCACTGAGTTACATTCCCAGCCTTAAAAAAAAAAGTTTCTAAAAAAATTTTTTGAGTCAGCACCATCAAATTTCCCTTGGAAAATCATTTTCTTAATTTCCCTTAGAAAACCATCTTCTCACCAAGAAGTGGAGAAAATGACACAAGAGTAATCATCTACTCTGCTCTATGCTCAGTGTTCTCAGTAGAAATGATTATATAGTAGGTTTCAAGGAAAAAAAATCACAAAAGCATAGAACAAATGAGAATGGAGAAGTTCTGTTTACCTCACATAAAACAGAGGATTTATATATTTCTGATCTGAAAAGGGTAGTTTTACAGGTTTTTATTCATTTATTTATTTATTTTTAAAGATAGAAGGAGAGAGAGAGAATCAATTCTATTTAGTTTTTCATGTGGCCCTTGTTGCTCAGACACTTTGTTGTGTATGTGGTGCTGGGGCAAGAACCAGTGCCCCTGTGCATGCAAAGCAAGCCCCATAACCACTGAGCCACAGATTAAGCCTGTTTTATAGGTTTTAACCTATCCTCCACAAACAATCCTGTGATTGAAATGAATGATTAGAAACTGATTAACCCAGGGCTGGAGTAGTTGTTCTGTGGTTATAGCACTTGCCTAGCACGTGCAAGAACCCAAGTTTGAAACCCAGCACCACGTACACAACAAAGTTTTGGAGCAATGAAAGCCACATGAAAAACTAAATAAAATTGATTCTCTCTCTCTCTCTCTCTCTCTCTCAATGCCCCCCTCTCTCCTAAAAAAAAAAAAGAAAGAAAGAAAGAAAAGAAACCAATTAAGCCACCTTCTTCAGAGAAACCCAAGCTATCAATTTTGAAAACAATGGAGGAAGAGAAGGGTTCCCCGACATTTTCTCTTCCTTTTAGTGAAAGAGGTATGGGTTGAGATGACTTCAAAAAGGTTGCAGAATCTCCCCACATGCTCTGTGTATGCTACAGGGGGCTCCTATTGTCCTCCCTTTGTTTGACCCTTTCTTCCTGATCTCTGAATATTCAAAGCTTACTCATTCTACTTGATCTTCTATCCAAAGAGCCTTTCCTAATTATTCCAGCCAGAAGCTCTCTCTCTCCTATTCTGAATTTTCATAAACTTTTATCTATAGCTCTCCAAAGGCATGATTAGAGATAGTATTCTGTATAAATTGAATAACGAAGGTAGTTGACCCCTCTTTTCCCTATTATTAATAGTAGAACAGAAGTGTATTAAACACCTACAATTGTCCTGTGGCTGTCACTTCATTTTACAAACAATTCCTAAGGTTTCTGCTTTGCTGAGTTACTAGTATATAAAAATTCAGTCCATCAACTCATCCTTCTTTTCTAAGTAAAAATATTCGTTGTAATAGAACCATAAAAAACAGACAAATGAAATCCTAAAATTTCTTTTCAGCAAAAAACTAAGAACAATTCTCCATGTGACTGACCAGGAAGTGGGGAACACTAGATTTATTTGAATATTACTTCTTTTTTCTCTGCTTATTCAATGATGAGATGCTAAAGAGCAGGGAAATACCTGAAAATACAGCTGTCAACAAGAAGAAAGATGCATACAATAATGAACAAAATGACCAATATAACCTCAAATAATGCCAACTTAACTGTATATATAAAGTTATGATCCTATGTAACTCAAAATTAAAACATAACACCTCATCTTTTAATAATTGTTGAATTTATTATTTTGAAAAAAAGCATGCTACTAATGGCTAGATTAAATTTGGCCATATATTCTGTTATATTAAGAACATATCCAGTCATTTGTGAAGCCAAGAAAGAGTAAAAGGCACTCTTAGGACTGGTTCTCAACCTTGAAGTGCTGAGAGCTACTTTATCATCCGCGTGGAGACAAACATATGCATGTACATGTGAACCTAACACCTTGTTGTGTGGAAAGCTCAGTATAAATGCATAATCATAAATCATTCAGGTATCCATTTATTTCTAACATACACAAATCAAGGCATAGCTTCCTGTGATTTCTAGAAGGATATCTGAGATTCCATTTATCATTGTTTTCCTCCCACTCTTATTAAAATCTTGGGATATAGAGGCTTTCTCCTCTCTCCTGTAATCACTACTGACAACATGCAGAAAACTAGGGTAGCTGGTCTAACTTATACATACCTTTTAAATACTGTAAGTAGCCCCCAAAGCAGAAGAGACTACTTATTAGATTCCTTCTAAAAAAATTTAGAGTAGCTTTAAGTATAGCATTTTTCAAATCCAATTATAAAGTTCTATCAATTTTCCTTTATTTTGCTTTACATTACTAATATGCTAAAAGTGTTATTGCTTTTCTATACATTGGATGTCATTATTTTACAGGCTAATTAATCACAATATGTTGTTAATGTAGTCTCCCAAAAACTACATAAAGCTTGTAAAATATAACCGACAGTATTTTCAAACCAAAGACAATCCAATTTTCTATGAACAAAATCATAAAACATTACTTTCCAAAAATTAAAAAGATTGTATAATCTAGGTTTGTCTGGTTGGTTGATTTTTGACCAAGATTAAATATGTGATAGATAAGACATGACCTCTTATACACGTTTCCTTCAAAGCTTCTTCATTATATTCAGAATTTAGTTTAATTAATTATTTTAAATTGAAGCTGTTCTGTGTTGCAAACACAGCGAAAAGGAAGAGCTTCTGTAGCAGCAGTGACCAGATTTTAAATGCAGGTAGATCAATAAAAAAAAAGAAAGAAAATCACCAACAAGCCCAGGCTTCATGTGTGAGTGGAACGGTTTATAATAGCTTACAAATGACTATGTACTTGCTGTAACCAGCTGTTCTTAAATTATGAATATGCAACCAATTCATGTTAAAGTCAAATCCCAGCACTATTTCTACAGAGAAATCCCAGTAGTTTTGCTTGTTCTACATGTTAGCTCTGTTAAGGATACAAATAGCAGTAAGCTTCTGAACAAATAAGACCAAACTATTGGCATTTCATGCACTAGGTCCATTATCACAGCAGGGAATGCCAATCATTGGTACATTCCTATAAGGGCTCAGGCAATATGACAATGATCTTGTAGGGGGAAAAAATCAAAATCTCTGCAGCATACTTAAAATCCTTCTGACAACCTAAGCCTTTCTTACTACAGCCAATCAGATTGTCAGCCTGACCTACTAGAAGACCTGTACTAAGGTTCAAACATTTAAAGACATCAATCATAAAAACAAAGACAGGACACTGAATTATACAGTATTAACCTCCAGGGTTTGCATACAAAGACCTTAGATTTATTTATGTCCCAGCGAGTTAAGAGCTTCAGTACACTGTTCTTTACACCAAACTGACTGCCAATTTGATGAACCTCTCTGCCCTCAGCAGGAGTGCACCATCTTTGATTAATGAGTGCACGTTTGTGGAAAAGTGTTAAGAGGGGAACACACACACACACACACACACACACACACAAATTATATCTACATATAGTAGATATATATCTACCAATGCAATAATTATCAATAATTATTGCAATAATTATCTTCAAACCAAATGATCCTTTTTCTTAGACACACATATACATATATATATACGCACACAGTAAAGGTTTTTACCTACAAATTACGTTCATTATTATTATCCCCAACTCAATAATTTTTATTTAAATAAAAGGCATTCAAAAGCCAAATTGCAAGCCAAATTTTATAAATTATAAAAATGGTTTAAAAAGCATTAATTTTATTTTTCCCAAACAATTTGAAACTATACTACATGATAATAATTTAAATATGTGGGATAAATGCTTGTTTTTACCTAATATTCTTATAAAAGTCTATTAATTTTAAAGCTGATGTTTAACCTACAAATATCCTAACTTTTAAAATATTTTACATTTCAAACTCTGTTATAACTTGCCACAAATCAAATAGCACTCAAGAGATTTAAAAATCATGTAAATTGATCTTTCTGCCTTCAGTGGAAATTACCAATATTTTACAACTCCATATGTAATTATAAATGAATTAAATATATTCATTATCCATAATTTCAAAGTTAATAAAGTAAACAGAAAATCTTACAAAAGTTTAAACTTTGACACTTCTGTTCCAAATTATCTTCCTTTAAGAAAATAAATTCTGAAAATTCCTTCTTAAATTGTAGGTTGCATTTGACACTACTATATTACCTCTAAAAGTAGACTAAGCATTGAGATTCCTTTTAAAAAGTTTATATTTAATATGTAACTCAATCTGCCATTATTTGTTTTATATGAATATCTACCTTGATACAAATATGCAATGAGTAAACATATTTTTTTAAAACTGAATCATAGTCTAAGATACAGAATGATTTTCCTTTTAAGGAGTTATACGGTTACTACACAAAAAGGCTTGAGAAAGCATATTACCCAAAAATAAATCTTAGCTTTAGTCACAGTAATATATGACCTACTTAAAAGGAAAGTGTCTCCATAAACATGATTTCAGGAAATCATAATTCTGGAATCACTCAAGGGTATAAGTATTAAAAGTTTGTTTATATTACATAGGAAGTCCTTTTAATAAGATTTACCTCAGGAAATTATATATTCTAACCATCAATTTCACAACTTAAAATCAATATTATATTACATCTTATCAACCTAAAAATTTTTACATGAATTTTTTTATAAAAGGGCTTTTGTCAGTTGGGATTATTATTCTTTATTCTTCCTTTTCCTCTTTTCCATCTCCCCTCCCACCAACAAAACCATGCAAATAATTAGAAAAGGCGCAAAATATTTGGTATCAGTGGGATAATGACATCATTTTAGTACCACAGTATCATAGTTGAAACTATCAAAAAAAGTTATTATAACAATAAAATGTAATTTTGATTTAAAGGATCATTAAATTCCTAAAATAATTTAGATAAATTTGTGAGAATTTTTAAAGAACATTTTGGCCTCATAAAAAATTAAAAACAAAACTGCTATTTCTCCAATAATTATTTCTTTTCTCTTCTGATTATCTCTTACAACAAAGTTTAAAGGAACACTAAACCAAATGAGTACCTTTATCAAATAAACTACAATATTTTTAAGACTCTATTAGATAAGATAACTTTATCTCATCAAAAACCTCTTAAAAACCTAACTAGGTAATCTGATTTATACCTGAGGAAATCAAGTATATTAAAAATCATCAAACCATGATGATAACAATTTCATTTACAAGTAAAAAAATCACCATATTACTTTAAGTTAAATCACATTTTTTCTTTTGGCAGTTCTGACAAGGACTAGTTCAACTCAGAAACTACAACTTAAAATCCTTTTCTTTGAGAAATCTTTAAACCCACAAGTAATCAAGTTCTAACATATGCTTTCACTAATTCAAGGAGATAAGACAGAAATCCTGAACTTTCGTGCAACTGTGATAGCCTACATTTTGTATAGTAATACAAAAGTAGCAACAAAGACATTAACAATTGCAGTTCAAGCTGGGAGTGACTGTTCTGTTTCAATTCAATGACACCACTAATGGCTTCTTAGCAGCTCCATGAAATCAACCAGCTGTCAAGTTGATGCATCAGAAGGAACAGTTATGCACTCCCATAAGAAAAAGCAACACATCAGGATGTTTGGCAAAACATCTGCTCCTTTACACTGCAGTTCTATAATAAACATGCAAACAAAGAAATGGGAGAAAGGGTAACAGAATTAAAACTCCAAGATTTTCATTACAGTCTTATCAGCATTTTAAATGATGGCTTACAAAAAACAAAAACAAAATTTTACAAAGCTGAATACTTTGTTATTCTAATTTTTTGGAAAATGCTAAATATAATTAAATACTCTTTTGTAAAAGCAAAACTACATAAAATACTTGCATTTTAAAAATTCAGAGTAAACTATGTTCATAAAGTAAAATTAGTATCATTGCTATACACAAAACTCAAAAACGAGAATACATTCTTTCCACTTAATAACTATTTGGTAAATGGTCCCAACAGTATTCTAACAAATGCCATTCCAAAACTGAACAGTCTAAAAATACCTCGTTAATTTTGTAGTAGTAAATGTAACTATAGTTCAGTACTATTTTAACATAAGACAACAGTAAAGACGCTCTTATTTGATTTTTAAAATATGTACCTAATCTTCTTTTTTAAATCTTATATGAATTAATATTAAGTACTCATAAATAACTTTGTTTTCAAAGCATACAATCTGATTTCCTAAAAAAGAAAAACAACCTGTCATCATAGGCTTAAAATAATTTTACTCAACCACTCATTGCAAATTATTTGTAAAATCTCAGGTTTTTTTTCTATCTGAAACATAGAAGTGCTTTAATGTTATCTAAATTATTGATTATGAAGCAGTGACAATAATATGTAGTGTTTACAATAGGTGTGAGACATCCAATGTACTTAACTACCATTTTCTTAAACTGCTTATCCTCTGTTGCATGCCATTTATAATCTGCCAAATCTTCTAGTCCTTTGTTGCATGTATAATTTAGAACCATCTGTTCTATGTGCTTTTAACTATTTAAACATTTTTCACCTACCTACAATTCACATAAATTGCAGACATTCAGTTTAGTCAAGCTTTTTCTTTATAACATTTTACACAAAGCAAATTTCCGGATAAATAGCAGATAACAGAAATTGAAAACATACAGAAGTTACAGAAATCAAAAAGATACCATTTACAACCTAAGTTTTTACATTTTAGGCAAATCTTTTTAATGTATTCAGAATTATTTCTAATAGTTATTTTTTAGTTAATTATAGCCAATGTTTTTCCCCAACCCAGAAGACAAAGAGAATGCAAATTAAATACAGACAGTTTCAAGTCCTTGTTAGAAGAGATGTAAATATGCTGACTGAAAATGACTACAGGAGACAGAATTCCATTTTCGCATTCAATTTACAGTGCCTCTTATTTATACACTAGTCAGTGAGTATCATTAAGTTTGGTCATGTGACCTATCCAACTTTTGTGGAATGAAAAACTATTTTTGACAAGCAAATTAAAACACTAGTTTTCATTGTATATCTTTTCATAATGGCTGACAAAGAGTTCATAGCTAGAGATTATGAATTATCTTATAAAGTCTATACTTTTTCATACTAAATTTTTGTCAATGGTTTGATTTACTATCTACTAAATTTTAAAAGTATTTATTTTCCAGATATTTTTGATAGTAGTCTTTCAAAATGTAAATAAACACACCAAAAAATAGAACCTTAGTTACAAAAGGGGAGCTAGGTAGTATAGGTAAATATTAACTAATCAGCTAATTAAAGAAAAATCTATAGGGAAACAAATAAAGAATATGCTGATCATAAATGTATTCAAAAGCTTTAAATAAGAAACAAGTACACAAAAACTAGATCAATGCCAAAGACAAGAAAAGTTTATACTTATTTTTTTTTGCACATAATCTTCCACCTGTTACTAAACAAAATGTGTGGACTTCGTCAGTTCGTCAGTGCGTTTTGAAAGCAAAACACAAAAACAAGCCACACAACTTATTGTTAAGCTGTTAAGTTACAAGAGGCTTTGAAAAGGAAAAATTCGAGCAAAAAATTTACTTTTGTGAAAATTCCTCGATAAAGTTTACATGACGTCACTGGACCCCCTCAACATTTCCTAAACTTTAAGCCTTATCCAGACACAGGGAAAGAGGCCTTTAGAAAGGCCTCCTTCCTTCCTCAAAAATAAGAAGGCAGAGAAAGAGATTTGGGAATAAAAATTGCCCAAGATGGCGAAAGGCTTGTTGTTTAGAGGGCAGGAAAAAAATGGAGGATATTGTAATATACACAAAGGGATAAATTTCAACAACTCGGCCAAGGTCTGCAGCTGCTTCTCTCTTTATAAGGAAGCAACACACAAAAGATAAACACACAGGCAGAGTGAAAAGAAAAGACAATCTCTCAAACAGCAAGGCCAGTCTGACTTCAAACACTTCCTTCCCTTTCCAAATCCCAATTCTGGGGTTCGTGGAACTACTTTAAGGGGAGGGGGAACCGAAAAAAAACGAAAGCGGGGAGGGGAGCGACGACAAGATTAAAAGAGGGAAGCAGAAGAGTTGAGAGCTTGCGGCCGTTCCTGGGGAAGACCTGCTAGCTGAGACCGATTCACAGGCATTACAGTAGGAAAAGCAATGCTCCTCTAACCTTCTGGGTTCTGACAGAGACGTCCCCAGGTATCCAGATCTTCTCCCAGTCCCATCAGCCCAACCCCCACCCTTGCTTATTTTCAATAAACTCCAGAGCCTTAAGCAACACACACAGGGAGAGAAAAGAGGCCCGATTTGGGGGGTGGGATGGGGGGGCAGACGCAGCTAATCAGTCCTAGAGGGAAGAAGGGGCGGAGGCAAAAAAGGGCAGCGGTAGGCGGACTGGGGTGGTGGTGGTGTGTGTCGGGGGGTAATCTTGAAACTACCCTAGCTGGGAGTGGGGCAGGCACTGGATATTCAGGGGTAGGAACGGCGATCGCTACGCTACCAGAGGTGGTTTTTAAGAAGCAAAACTGTTGGCGGCGACCTGAGCGCTCGAAGTGGAAGGGGAGGAGGAAGGAGACGCAAAGCCCGGGCAGCCGAGAAGGGCGGCCGGCACAAAGGAGGTGGACTCGCCACGGCAGCGTCTGCCCCGGCCGGGGAAGCGCGGCCCGCGGCCCTTCTGGACTGAAGTCCCGCACTGGCAGCTAGGAATAAAGTTTACGTTCTCCTGAGACCGCACCCCCCACATCCCACCCAGGACCGCACATCTCCGCGGCGTCCTCCCCCAAACTCCACTCGGGACTCCGAGAACCACCCCTGCCTTCCAGCCAGCACAACAAAGAGACACACCGACCGACGAGGGTAAACAGCGGCGGCCGGGCGAGCAGGGCGGGCAGAGCGAGCGCCCCAGATAAGCAACTCTGGAGTCCTTCCTGCTCGAAGGAGCGTAGTCTCGTTTTCTGTTTCTACCAGCTTTATAACATTTGGAATTTTCAAGCTTCGCCCTCACCCTTCACACCCGAAGATTTTTAACTCACCTTTACTTTCGAACTGAGAGTTGCGGTGGATGGGATTTTTGCCTTCCCCAGATGGTTGAAGGTTAAGGTTTTTGGAATCCCCACCACCTCGTTATTTCTGTTATAATTTCTGCAAGAAAAGTATAGAGTTGGAGTGGAGGTGAGACTGGTGATCAGGAAAGCCCTTTACTCCCTCCTCCGTCTTCCGCCTCTCTCTCTCTGATTAGTTCCTATCCAGCAGCAGATTGAAGCAGGAGATGATTCTTCTCAAGGTTTGTTCAGCGGCTTCACTTCTAGGCGAAGGCTTCATGAACCAAGTGACGTCAACCAACAAGGCTTCTCCCTCTCTCCCTCTCTCTCTCTCTCTCTCTCTCTAACAATGAAAGTTGCTGTTAACAAGGGAAAAAGAGAGAATTGTTTATACCATTTCAATTCCAATAATAAATGACCTATCAGCTCGTAAAGGAGCCAAGAGAGGGAGGGGGCTGCTGCTTCTTTCCAAGAATACTGTAGCTTCCAGTTTGCACCGTGCCTTGTCCCAAAAAAAAGTTAAGAAACTTACATGTTTTTATTTGCTTTTAAAAGATGAGAGGGCAAAAAACAGGATTGAAAATTTTTAAAGAACTTGAACTGATTAGTAGGTGGCACAGGTGAGTCGTCTCCACTTAAACTTTTGATGTTGGCAAACTCAGAATTCTGTTTAAGTCTACTAAACCAATTAAATTAATATGCTAAGAATTTGTAGATGTTAGGGCTCAGAAAGCAAACTGGAGATGGTACCATGGTAAAAAGCTACCTTTTCATCAACGAGCTAAACTGGCTGTAATGTTTATGCACCGAGTTAAAGTTTAAATGAAAGAAATTAAAAATAATGAATTGTTTTAAAGGTTTGTACAAACTATAAACGGTAAACTCAATCTTTTTTCCACTTTCTTAGATGTTAAAAAAGATAGCTAATTGTAGACTTAAACACCTTTTTAAAATTAAGATTATGAGTAAAACTGGTAGCCCATTAACCCCATCATCTCTAAGATATATACTATTTGCCTGATCCCCAGGATCTCTTCCTACTTTGTTTTTAACCTTCCACTTCTCCCCAAATTCCCACATCCTGCAACCAATCAAGTTAAACTAAAGGTAGTGCACCCTGTTTCCTCCCACATCCCACCCCATAGCTTCCTAAAACTGATTTATTAAAGAAAAATTTTAAAAAGCCTTACTCATGGTAACACTTTATTATTCAAGAAGATATGTAATTTTTAAAAAAATTCATTGTGGTAGTGTTTTTTCATTAAACATTAAAATTTCAAAGTTTACATAATTACAAATTGTATAATTTTCAGGATGAAAAGCAAGTAAAAAATCAAGCCATAGAATAATCTGACTATACATGTATATTTTATACCTACATATGTGTATAAATGTATCTTAAAAGATGCTATTGTTTTATGTTTTCTCTCAACCACTGGCTGTGATTTTAATTGTGCTGGAGGATCTTCATTAGTATTAACACATGGGGAGATTTCACAAAGCTGCTTCATTAGGAGGAAAAAAAAAGCTGGCAGACTAGGTCTTTTTGCATGCGCTGAGAATGTCAGCCTTACCTCGGTCATTTGTAACATAATAAGTGCAAGTACAATGATTGCAAAGCAGGAGCACTGGGGGAAGGGCAGAACTACTGCCTGTCTAATAGGGATATCTGAGAAGAAGGCTGCTCATTACATAGTAAAATGTATGCTAAAAATTAGTGAAGATGATGTCTCAGGAGATTGATGCTAAATAAATTAATGTGCTGATATGTTTTTAATTATTATTTTTGTAGTAGTTGTTTCATTCTCAGGATTCACATTGAGCAGCAAAGCTGTGCTACACTTATTGATTTTTTGTCCCCTGCCACATTCCCGGAATACAGATTTTAATCATTTCACTACACCACACTCAGTAATTTCATTAAAAACTGGAATCTTCCATCCCTCAAACAGCATTTAATTTCAATGACATACAATTTCTTTTAGCAGCAAACTGTCTGTACAGTAAAAGCTGGCCTAAGGTTCAAATGCATAATTTAATCCTGAGTTTTCCATGCTCTGCATTCCTTTCAAGCTATAATTTGAGTAACTACCTAATAACTGTAATAAGGATAATAATTTCCTTATAATATATTATTAACTCATATTTAATTAACTCAGAGGCCAAGCTCTATACATGTATGATTGGGTCAACAGATCTATAATATCAAAATATACTAATAATATTTCAGATGAAAATATAAGCATGAATGCTAATATTAGACTTCCATCCCAAGTAACACACAAAAAGAGTTCAAGTATTATTCTATAACGGTGGTCATTACTCAAGTAATACTTTTAAATATTTGGAAGAGTGGGATTCAGTGATTTTTCTATATATAAGTAAAGTGTTATGATACTGATTAATTTTTTCTTCTATTCATACTGAGGATTGAACCCAGGGCATAGTCAAGTACACTATCACTGAGCTTCATCCCCAGACTTTTTTGAAATTTTGAGAATTTCAAAATTAGGTTTTCACCTAATTTCAAAATTAGAATTTCAAATTTAGGGTTTCACTAAATTGCTGGTACTGGCCTTTGACTTAAAATCCTCCTGCATCAGCCTCCCAAGTAGCTGGGATTAAAGGCATATACCACCATACCTGGCTAAAATGCATATTCTGATACTTGCCCTAATCATAGGCATTACTGTTGAAAATATTTAATTTTGAAAGAATAAGAAAATGGATGATTTCAAGTGGCCTTAATTTTCATAAAGAATTGTCTTTAAAACATATTTCTCTTAAAAGTGGCATACTATACTCTGTAAAACTTCTACTTAAAGTATCTCATACAAATATGATTCAATTTTTTTGTTCTAATAATACTTTTAAATAGTACTGGTTTACAGATGACACACTGATTTCCTAGATAATGGGTTTTTTAAGATATATAATTTCCATTGCCCAGTTTTTAGAAAAGATACCAGCCACAGAGGTGGCTCAGTGGTAGTAGAGTGCTTGCCTGGAATGTGTGAGGACCTGGGTTTGATCCCTAGCACCACATACACAACTAAGTGGTGGAAAAACAAGAACCAGATGGAAAAATAAATAAAATTACCTCTTTCCCTCTCTCTCTCTCTCATAAAAGAAAAAAAGAAAATGGGGCTGGAGTGGTGGCTCAGTGGTTGGGGCGCTTGCCCCTGGTTTGGACCGCCGTACCCCATGCACAACTAGGTGTCAGAGATGCAAGGACCAGATGAAAAAATGGAAAAGGTTGATTTTTTCACTCCTCAAACCGAAAAAGAAAAAAAGAAACCCTGAGTAAGCAATTTGTAATAAAATCCATTTATTTAAATTGTGGAAATATGCCTAATAACCAGAAAAAAGTTACATATATAATAAAAGTGATTAGTTAATATAAGAATTTTTATCATTTCCTTAATTTTAGTACTATAGTTCAAAAATTTTTTATAAGTATGTATATATATTTATATATATATATATATATATATATTTTTTTTTTTTTTTTTTACACAGAGAGAGAGGTATAGAAGGAGAGAGAGAAAGAGAGAATAAACTTTATTTTTCATCTGGGTCTTATTTTTCTGATAGTTGTGTATGTGGTGCTGGGGTTTGAATCTGGGTTCTTGCACATCCCAGGCAAGCGCTCAAAGTGCTGAGCCACCACTCCAGCCCCATGTGTATATAATTTTAAGTTGAAACCATCTACAACAAAGTTGTCTTTTTCTTGATTATAAAATCCCTTATAACAAATAAGTTATCATCATAAAAAAGATTGGAATAAATGGTAAAAGTGATGGTGAAGAACTATAAATGTGCACCACTGCTCAATGACTTTGTAAGACATTTCAAAGCTATATTATCATCAAGGGCTCTTTGTATAGTTATAGTTTTAGAGATTTTTTAATAACATTCTCAAAGGTGAAATAAAATTAGATGGAAATAATAATTAACCAAATAGTAAGTGAAAAATGCGCACAAATATCTAAAATTCAAAAGCAAATTTCTGTATTTCAATAATTCAATAATAAAGCTATAATTTTATATTAAAAACAGCTCCAAAAATAATTTGGTATTTGGTAATTCAAATACATTAATTAACAGTTTATAATTTTTTATATATAAAGAGAGAGGAATAGTGAGAAAGAGAGAAAGTGAATCAATTTTATTTAATTTTTCATGTGGCTTTTATTGCTCCCACACTTGTGTACACAGTGCTGGGGTTTGAACCTACATCCTTGCGCGTGTTAGGCAAGCACTGTAACTGCTGAGCCACCGCTCCAACCCCAATAGTTTATACTTTTAAACTAGATTACTTGAAGTATTTAATTGCCTATAAGAAATTATACTTAAATGGGTTTCTAAAATATGATTTCTTCTGTTTCTTTCACATTATCACACTTGACCATTTCAGAAATTAGAACATAACCAGAGAGTTGAAGGGAAAAATAAAAAATAATTACTATGGTTATAAAATAATTTGGCTTCCATAGCACTTACTCTTCATTTGAATCAGTACATTTAAATCATATGCAGAACTGTGAAAGAATTTAATGATCAAGGAGATATTTCCTAATTTCTGCTAATTCCATAATTCTATATATGATATATATCATTTATCACAAACACTAATTATGCCATCACTGTAGACTAAATTGTTGAATTTTCTTCTCTAAAACAGCATCTGTTTTAGGACCAAGGTAGATGAGAGATAGACATGGTCAGAGAGCTAATTCATTAAGAACGGCACTGACAATGGTTCCTCAAAGAATAAGGATTTGCCAGGCACAGAACAAAGTCTAGGGTGGCTAAATGCAAAGAAAAACAAATGAGAGATCTTAATAGTATAACAAGCTGGCCACTCTCATATCTCATTTCTATTTCAATCACTACAGACTAATGAAGCTATTTTATTACATTCACCAAACAAACATTTGAGCGCTTGTTATATTATATACTATGGTAGAGCCTGGAAAAACCTGAAAAACTCACTTTCTGGTTGCTGTTAAGTGTGATAATCCTAAAAAAAAAAGTGTGAAAATCCTAGGAGATTACAGACCAATATAAATCACATTATAAAGACACCTATGAGAATAAATATGAGGCAAGAAATTCTAATAAAGGCTTTATGAAAGACATATCATTTGAACTGCACCTTAAATGCAGAGAGCTTACCAGGCAAAGAAGTTGGGGAGGGGGTGCAGGGAAGAGAAGTACTCTAAGAGGAAGAAACAGTAAGTGTAAACGTACAGGGCTACTAGGTCTGGTGTTGATCCATTAGTGAGGGATGGAGTATAACACGAGTATTCAATGTGAAGGATGATGGGAAGACAGAATGTCATGACAGGAATGAAGGCCATAAAAGGATGGAACCTAAGAGTGAAAGGTCTAATGTACCATGTTAAGGTGGTCAAATTTATATGGAAAGCTAACAAAGGTTAGCAAAGGAATAACATGATCAACCTTGATTTGAAGGAACAATAACAACATAGGTAGTGTAAATGATAGATTGTAGCATCAAGATATTGTTTAATCATCCATGAGAAAGATAATAAAAGACTGTGGCATTGAAGGTTTAGAACCAGATATTTGTGAGGTAGAAATTCAACTTGGTGATTAAATGAAAACAGAGAATTAAAGGAAAGAGTGACGGAGGAAAAGAGGAATTTCTAGCTTATGGAACTCAGAAAGAGCTGAACTTGTCAACTATAATCCAGAATACATAAAGAAAAACAAGTCCTAAATTAGTCTGGAATTAGAAATTAATATTGTGTTCTACAGGACTTTTTAAAAATGGTTTATCAACACAGCAGAGTGGTACACTACTCTCAGGAGGCTGAGGCAGGAGGATCACAAGTTTTTTCTTTCTTCTCTTGCTTCTAAAGGTACTTCTGGTAAACATTTCTGTTTAAGAACACACTGCTATGAGCACAAATTCATTATAAAACTTATTGGGAAAATAAAATAAGAAAAGCATAGAAAGTCTTGAAAGAGAAGAGTTGAGGGGATAATAATATCAGATACTTAATTGTTATGAAACCATTACAATGTCACTGTTAACAATCGGCACCTAAGTAAAACACCAAAAAAACAATAGAAAATTGAGAAATTGTCCCAGGTGGTTATGAAGTTTAGCATACATAAGGTATGTCTCAAAGCTGTGAGAAAGAGATGGATTTATTTAATAAGTAGTGTTCAGATAGCTGGGCATTCACAAAGAAAAAGATAAATTTGGATCTGTTTCAAGAAAGAATTTTTAAAAGATCATATATTTAAGTATAAAAAAAATGCACCATACAAGAAACAGAAGAAATAGTAGGGGAAATCCTCAATAATTGCAGAATGGGGAAAACATTCCCTTCAACAGTCAAAATCAGACATAATAAATCCAAGTGTTAGGTAAATCTCAATACATGAAATGAAAGCTTTTTATGGTTAAAAAAAAGCAAATAAAAACATAACACAAGCAAAATATAAGACATGACAAACTGAAAAAAAAAACCACTTGACACATGAGACAATTCAATGACCTTATATATAAAAAACATCTAAACTAGAGAAAAAAAGATCAAACTAATACCAAATTGGCAAGAGATATAAACATATTTTACAGAAAAAAGAATGCACACAAAAATGCCCCTTAAACATTCATAATCTTACTAATAATAAAGAGAAATGCAAATTAAGGATCACTCAGATACTATTTTTTAACCCATCAGATTGGCAAAAATCCAAGTTTCACAACACAGCCTATTAGGCTCTTGTGGGAGAAATGCTTCTCCTACCCTCTTTGTTTCTTTTTTCTACCTTTTTTGTTGTTGCTGGTGTACAAAATGGAAAACCCTAAGATGGGAGAAATTCAGAAGTACCTAACAAAGTTACAAATCTATGTATTTTTGTAAGTAGCAAATCTCATTATTAAGAATCTGACCAACACTGACAAAAAATGTGAAAATAGGGATTTTTTAGGAAACTATTCACTGAAGCACTGTTTGTTATAGAAAAACCCTAGAAATAAGCCAAATGTCCATCTTAGGGTTATGGCTGAATTAATCAGAATATATCTACATAGTGGAGTACAATGAAATTTTTAAGAAAGAATAAGGGAAAAAAAAGAAAGACTAAGGGTTGTATATGTGTTATGAAGTACTAAATGGTAAATTCCAGAAAACTTTGCTAAGTGAAGAAAACCTAACTGGAGAAAAGTATGTATAATATTGCTACCATTCATCTTTATATTTACCTATTTTTTAAATGAAAGGATAAATTAAAACCTTCAAAGATATGGTTACCCATGAGGAGAAAAGAAACAGGGTAGTAAAACTAGGAATAGTATGTGTGTTTATCATAAATCTGCTTAATAGATATTATTTTGGATCTATATAAAATAAATTACATTATAAAACAAAATCACAGTTGAAAGTTACAAAAAAAGTCATTAAATAATCTAAAAGAAATAAATGAACTTAATTGTATATAGAATGGATGGTGTAACTACACAAAAAAGAATTATTCCAAGTGACTTTAAATCACTTTAATTAGGCTTGGTGCAGTGACACAAACCTGTAATCTCTGGGACTCAGGAGGCTGAGGCAGGAGGATCCTAAGTTTGAGGTCAGCATCAGCAATGTAACAAGACCCTGTCTCAAAATTTAAAATAAAAGGACTGGGGATATAGCTCAGTGGTAAAGAGCCCCTGGGTTCAATCCCCAGTACAAAATAAATCAATCAATCACAATATTTGGGGCTAGGGTAAAACATTAGCTGAATGGTAAAACATATGCTTGGCATACGTGAAGCCTTAGTTTCAAACCCCAGCATACCCAAAACAAAAATAATCAAAAATACACATATACTAATTAACAGTATATTCCTGAAACTATACCCTAAGAAAAAAAATTTCAAAGCAACAACAACAAAAGACCAACTTAAACTGGCATCAGTAACTAAATTTTTGTGCTATTATTGGTGGTAGTGTGGTAATATTATTGCATGCACAGTCTGAGAAAAGGCAAATGAGTAAATTGGTGCTTGGGTGAAATTAATTTTTGTGCAGAACAAAAGAGAAACATGAAAAATGAATGAGTAACGTAAAAATTCTGCAATCCAAAATAGCTTTATTAGAATGATTACATATTTTATATTTTTAAATGCACATTTCTTAAGTCTGCTCACTGTATATGCCTAGAAGAAAGGACCAGTGAAGTAGCAACAAACACTGGATATCTAAAGTACCCAGATTAAAGTCTCTAAACACTGTCTACCTCTGAAAACAATTCCTTTCTTCTTCTTCTTCTTCTTCTTTTTTTTTTAAGAGACAGAGAGAATCAATTTTTATCTATTTTTTTTTCATCTGGTCTTTGCCTTTCCAACACTCAGTTATTTATGTGGTGCTGCGGGGTTTGAACCTGGGTCATCATACATACCAGGCAAGCACTCCACCAATGAGCCACCACTCCATCCCCCTGGAAAAAAATTCCTTGAATAACTGCTGGTTCCAAGTTTGGGAAAAGAAATATTTAAGATGAATTTGGTATACCCTGTCATACCATTAAGCATGAAGACTATCAAAGATTATTGGTGTCATAGCAAAAGGACTTTAGGAGCCAATCTAAAGAGGACATGAAGTGACTCCCATTGGCCAGAAATGAAAAAAGTTGAGCATGGTTAAAAACAACTGCAATCATTGAAACATTACAATTACTTTTTAAATTTTGAGTTAAATTTTTTTTTATTAGAGCATTATATTTATACATAGTATTTGGATTCATTTTGACAAAATCATACATGTAAAGAATTTGATTTCAGGGGCTGGAACAGTGGCTCAGCGGTTTCACCGCTTGCCTGGCAAGCACGAGGACCCGGGTTCAAACCCCAGCACCACGTACGCAACTGAGTGTTGGAGCAACTAAGGCCATGTGAAAAACTAAAGTTGTTTCTCTCTTTAAAAAATAAATAAAAATAAAAATAAAGAATTTGATTTCAATCCCCATTTCTCATTCTTTTTCCTCCCCTTTTCCCTCTATTAACTTCCTTTCTTCTACATAAAGGTAAGGGTGAAATTCCCTTCTGAACATTTATATATGAATATAACATGATTCTGTTAAATTCATTCCATATTGGGGCTGGAGCGGTGGCTCAGTGGTTACGGCGCTTGCTGGGCATGCGCAAGTACGCGAGTTCAAACCCCAGCACCACGTACATGTGAAAAACTCAATAAAAATTGATTCTCTCTCTCTCACTGTCCCCTCTTTCTTTAAAAAAAAAAAAAAAATCCTTCCATATTTCTTCCCCTTTATCTTCCTTGTTCCCTCACTCTCATTTTTCTTCTTCCTCCCTATATCTTTATGATATTGGATTCCCTCCCCAATAGCCTTCTTTCTCTTATTTTGCTCTAGCTTATATATGAGAGAAAACATTTGACCCTTCATTTTCTGAGTCTAGCTTATTTCACTTAGCATGATTTTCTCCATTTCCATCCATTTATCAGCAAATGCCACAATTTCATTCTTCTTTAAGGCTGAGGTAAAACTCCATTTTGTGTTTTTATATACCACATTTTCTTGATCCATTCATCTACTGACTGGCATCCAAGTGGACTCCATACTTTGGCTATTGTGAATTGTGTAGCTATAAACATCGAAGTGGCTATATCACTATAGCTGATTTTATATCTTTTGGATAAACACAGAAGAGTAGAATAGCTGGGTCATATGATGGTGTTCCATTCTTAGTTTTTTTGAGGAATCTCCACACTGCTTTCCAGAGTCATCATATTCCCATTGGCCAGAGATGAGAAAATTGGAGCATAGTTAAGAATAACAGCAATAATTGAAACATAACAATTTAAAAGTTTATTGTTCACCTTTGAATGATGCTAGGGAAACAATTCACAATTTTGTTTGTTTGTTTGTTTACAGAACTGGCTATCAAATCCAGACCCTTGAATCTGCTGGCAAGACCTCTACCACTAAGCCACATTCCTAGCCCCAGAACTTTATAGTTCTGAAAACTATAAAGAAAGGAAACAAATTATTTCCTATGAAATGTTGATAAGAAGTCAAATTTGAAATTGTGTATATAAGTACATATAGATGTGTGTATGTGTATGTATATGTACATATGCTATACATATATAAGACTTCAAAATCATTTTGATTTTTAAGTTTAAAAATATCATTGATAAAGAAGAAATATCATTGGCCTGTACTAACAGTTACAGGTAAATTTACATAAAATGTATCTCTGGGTGTCAAGATAGACAAAACAAAGAAGGAATATGATACCATACTCTTTTATTATTATTATTATTAATTTAGCTACTGTACAATAAAAATGCATACAAAGTAACAATATGATAAGTATATATTCTTAAATCAGATTTACCCTCTAGACCCTCCCTATTCATCCTCCTTCACCAGCTCCCTCCCCTGCCCTTCCTGATACATATCTATGATCGCCCTAGATTATGTGTTGCTACACCTTTGCTGAGTCCAATACATGAGATTGATTGCCTTTCACACAGGGCTGGATTTAGCTCCAGCCTCTACAGATGAGTGAAGACATTCAACTCTTGACTCTCTGGGTTTGGCTAACTTCACTCAACATTTCTTCCATTGTCATCCATTTACCTTCAAAGGCTTCAATATCATTGTTTCTAATTACTGAACAGAACTCCATGGTGTATATATATATACCACAGTTTTTGGATCCATTCATCCTGTGAGGGGCATCTGGGTTGGTTCCTTAATTTAGCTATTGTAAACTGAGCTGCTGTGAACATACATTGTGCTGTGTCACTGTAATGTGCTGATTCTAACTCCCTTGGGAAAATAACCAGGAGAGGGATAGCTGGATCATATAGTGGGTTCATCCCTAGTTTTTTGAGGATTCTCCACACTGCTTCCAGAGGAGCTGTACCAATCTGCAGTTCCACCAACAGTGTGTTAGTGTACCTATCTCTCTGCAACCTCTCCAGCATCTATTATTGTTTATATTCTTCATTTTTGCAATACCATACTTTATCTGATAAAAATGAAGCTTACCAATCCATTAGTACAAACTTAAAAAATGGAGTAAATTGTAAGACAGCATTTGAGGTAACTTTACAACAGATGTATAGACTTCATTGTCTTTCCCAAAACAATCCTCCATGAAAGCCAAGGGCATGGAAATCAAGTATTAAATTTTCAGGAATTCTGTAAGGTGGCTTTCGTTACTAAAAAAAACAAACAAAAACTTTAAAACATAAATTATATTTAAAAATCCTCAGAACTTACCAGTTCGTATTTTACTCCTCTATTATCTATTTGAGGTTATTTATGCTCATTGTGGCAGGACCAAGAAAAATACCATATAGTGATGTGCTACTGCCTATTTCTTCCCAACTCTGTGTTAAGTAATGTCATGTAGGTAGTTTGAAATCAGCCATGGTAGGAACCTTTATATTTATACTACGGAAATGTTTACATTACAAGTCACCATATAACCTAATGCTTTACTAGTAATCTAGACTTAAGGAAGGAATGGAGGGCTGTAGTGATGGCTCAGTGTTACAGCACTTGCCTGGCATATGTGAGGATATGGGTTCGAACCCAAGCACCACGTACACAATGAAGTGTCTGAGCAACAAAAGCCACATGAAAAAGTGAATATTGATTCTCTCTTTCTCTTTAAAAAAAAAAGAAAGAAATATAAATAATGAAAGTTAAAGGTACACTGTAAGTAGCACCAAAAAATGGGGAAATAATCTAATATTTGAAAATTATTAAAAACTTAGCAAGAAATTGTTCACATCATTGATAAAAAAAAGCAGAACTCTAACATACACCTTTGTTGTCTTTCACCCTATTCATTTATGTAAATAAAAATATCAATGAACATTCATGTTAGAACTACACTTGCTCAAAAATTGCTACCACAGATTGTCCACAGCTAGTACTACAGACAAAAGTTTGGGAAACATCAACTAAAGGATTCTGTGTGAAACAAAGGTATATGGATTTACAATAAGTATTGCACATCTTATTTGTAAATTGTGTCTTACAGATCTGTTATATCAGGAAATTTATAAATTTATATTTGTAAGTACAAGCATACAATTTTGTTGGAGTCTGACCTTCATTCTATTTCATCAGCTGCCCTAGAGTGACCTTGTGACAATTATTGGGGTCTGACCTTCGCCTCCATTTCATCAGCCACCCTAGTGTGATCTTATGACTATTTGCATAAGCTCCTTCTGAAAGGGCTGCTAGGTAGTGCTTTGTTAAATTTTAGGGTGGGTTAAAATGTCTTAACGACAGGTTACTCCCTAGTTTTTGTCTGTACCCTAGTTTTTTTTTTTTGTCTGCACTGAAATCTACATAACACCTGGCAACTCCCTTAGAAGGATTATTGATTCCTTGGCTGTCTCCCATCCTCCTCTATAAAAACCCGTGTGCCTTAAGAATAAACGGATTCTGAGCTGTCATCAGCTGCGTGTGGTTGCCTCGTTTCCCCGGCTGGGAGGGAAGGGGGTCCCCGGACGAGGGGGGACCCGGGTTCCAGCCGTCGGCACTCACCCTCCTCCTGATCGGCCCCCGGGGGGCAATCCAGCTCCCCACACAATTTTATTGCCAGAAATGATGTTTTTAAAGGTATATCAACACATCTTAGTGAAGGCAGAGTACAATCACCAGCCCTAAGAAAAACATAGTCCAACAATTGAGGAGTACTCAGATTCCCAAATATCTGATACAATGTGTTTACTCTTCTAATAGACACATTCAAAGTAGATGAATATACATTATAAGAAATGATCACTTTTTCTGGGTGGAGATTGGCAAAGAGAATACACATCCTCAATTTGTAAGAGTCCATTCTATAGTTAACAAACTACCTTTGTCTCAGTTTATGTACATACGTTATTTTCAGTATTACAATTTCTTATAATTTAGACCGGAAAGAGAGTTTGAAAATATTCAAGAAACTGACACATGCCATTTCGACAAGTTCCCGGTAATCTGCGAAATGGTCCTTTTTTCTTCTTCTTTTGGTACTGGGGATTGAACCCAGGAGTGCTTCACCACTGAGTCATATCCCCAATCCTTTTTATTTTTTATTTTGAGACAGAGTCTCATTAAGTTGCTAGAGCCTCACTAAATTACTAAGGCTGGCCTTCAATTTGCAATCCTTCCTCAGCCTTGAGTCGCTGGGATTACAGTTGTGCATGACTGTGTCTTCTAGAAAAAAAAATTTTTTTTTGAGAGAGGGACAGTGGGGCTAGAGTGGTGGCTCAGCAGTTTCTGCGCTTGCCTGGCATGTGCAAGGACCTGAGTTTAAACCTCAGCACCACATACACAACAAAGTGTCAGAGCAACAAACGCAACATGAAAAACTAAATAAAAATTGATTCTCTCAAAAAGAGGAGGGGGAGAGAGAGAGAGAGAGGGACAGTGAGAGAAAGAGAGAATCCATTTTATTTAGCTTTTCATGTGGCTTTCCTTGCTCGGCCAGTTCATTGTGTACATGGTGCTGGGGTTTGAACCTGTATCCTCACGCATGCCAGGCAAGGGCCGTAACCACTGAGCCATGGTTCCATCCCCAGAAATGGTCTTTTTTACCAGTCATGAAAAAATGGCATCTCATATCTGATTTCAAATTTTCATATGATTATCTTCCCTCTTGACACCCAGCACACTGTGTGTCAGATGCCAGAGTTTTATATTCATTGCCTATATATTTTCACAACATTCTAAAAAATATACACTCAAGGCTCAACATTAAATTTAAAATATAATTGCCACTACTTCTTTTAACAAGTGAAAAGAAGAGTTCATAATGGTTACAGACAATTGTGCAATGGAAATGTACAGTGTGAGAATTAATATTCAAGAGCAATCTCTTTAATGTGGTGATGTTCTCCCTTGTCCTATAGTTGGTACTCCATCAGTACCACTTCCCACTCCACACACCATTTTCAGAAAACTTTTAGACTCAATAAAAAACCACAATCCAACTTTTAAAAATCTTTTCTCCTTTTTTGCATGGATTTTAAATTATTCAAAATTAAAAAGGGGTTGGGGATGCAACTTAGTGATAGAATGTGTACTTAGCTTGTGCAAGACCCTGGGTTCAATCCCCAGCACCACCAAGACAAAACAAAACCAGAACAAGAAGTTATCAAGCACTTTTCACCCTTACATGAAATGCACATAGATCAAAGGTTCATTCGTAGACTATCCATAGCTTTACTCCAACTGTAAAGCTATCTATTAGCATCCACACATTAAATAACACTTCAATATTGTATGCCATTGATATTATATTATAGTTTCCAAAAGTATCAAATTTTAAAGGAATTTTGCTAGGCTGATTCTGCCTTCACACTAGACATTAATATTTATTATTTTGCTACTGGTTTAATAAACTTGGTAACCATATGGCTTCATATCTGGTTTTACTCTGAATGATACTTTGTTAGCTTTAGTGAATTCTCCACCGTTGCAGGAAAAAAATATTCGAAAGCATTATTTTGTGCTTATTCTGGTAAAGCTCTTATAACAGGTTAAAAAGTCACTGAGTTTCATTTGAAAGCCAGCCAATGACTTTAAAACATTTCTGGACTGAATGAATTGGAAATTATTTTTAACTACTCTCTCTTCTCTATATATTAAAAAAAAATAGGGAAAATGCAAAGAGAGAAAAATTATCTTTTAAGAGCAAAATAAATGACAAGAATTCATCTGACAATAAGGTGATCCAGCCGGATTTTATAGTATGGCAAAGGAAAATGGCCACATTATGAATAATTTAGTATATTCAAAGTAAAGTGGAGCCCACAGCAGTGGTACACATCTATAATCCCAGCAGTTCAGGAGGCTGAGGCAGAAAGGTTACAAGTTCAAGGCCAGCCTCAACAACTTACTGAGACCCTGTCTCAAAATAAAATTTAAAAGAGGGGTGGGGGATGTGGCTCTGTGGTTAAATCCCCAGTATCAAAAAAAAAAAAAAAAAAGAAAAGAGAAGAAAGAAAGAAAAAGAAAAAAAGGAAGTAAAGTGGAAAGTCAATTGGGCTGCAGCCTTGTGGTAAGCTTTATGTGCCACAGATTTTTCTAGGAGGTTCACCCTACCTACTCCAAGGAAGTAATATATCTTTTATTCCATAGATAGATGACCCTTGGAATTTAGACCACTCCCTCAATTCAGCAGTCTGTAGGCCTCTGCTTCATCAAAAAAAATGAGTCCTAAATACTTTCTCAATAACTTTCTACTTTCATATAAAAGAAAAATAAAAATGTAAGGAAACCCTTTACTTCTATTCTTCTAGTATTTTAGGTATATTCATGATGAATTTCAAGGTCATAGCTTTAGAGAAGTATACATTATATTATCTAGTACCATACTACATATAAATCAGCAAATTTTCTCTTTAATTCCTTGGCAATCATCTTTTGAAATGTATAATATTCCATTTAGTCTTTCTGGGGTTAATTTATTTAGTTACTTTTTGTTTATTTTTCCAGGGCTTCAGGAATGCTGGGCAAGTGCTCTACCAGTAAGCTACACCTTGTTTTTCTATTTAGTTTCTTTCTTTTCTTTTTTCTAAGAGAAAGACAGAGGGACTGGAGTGGTGGCTCAGAGGTTGGAGTGCTTGCCTGGCATGCACGAGGATGCTGGTTCAAACCTCAGCACCACATACACAACTAAGTATCATAGAAACAAAGTTTTTTTGTTTTTTGTTTTTTTTTTTTTTAGAGAGGGACAGTGACAGAGAAAAAGAGAATCTATTTTTAGTTTTTCATGTGGCCTTCATTTCTCCAACACTTCGTTGTGTACAAGGTACTGGGGTTCAAACACATGTTCTCGCACCTGCCAGACAAGCACCATAACTGCTGAGCCACCTCTCCAGCCCCTCTTTAAAAAGAGAGAGAGAGAGAGAGAAAGGGAGAAAAAGAATGAATCAATTTAATTTATTTTTTCATCTGGCCTATGTTTCTCTGATACTCAGTTGTGTATGTGGTGCTGGGATTCAAACCCAGGTCTAGCCCCTTCTATTTAGTTTCTTATATTTGATTGCTGCTATTGAGAATTTTTTTCTTTTTTTCTGGTTCTGCTGTTCTTAGATTTTCTTTTAGATTGTTGTAGTTCACATTATGTATCAAAGGAGGAAAATTCTGTAGCATTTTTCTACCATTGTCTCTTTATTAAAAACATTCTTAATTGAGATGGGTTTGTGGCATACACTTGTATTCTCAGCTGTTTTGGAGGCTAAAAGCAGAAAGATCACAAGTTTGAAGTCAGTCTCATCAAATTAGTGAGACCCTATCTCAAAATATAAATTTTTTTTAAAAGGGGTGAGGGCTAGGATTGTAGCTCAATGGTAAGCACTTGCCAACATGTGGAATGCCCTAGGTTCAATCCCCAATAACACACACACACACACACACACACACACACACACACACACACACACACAGAGCTTAACTGAAAGCATAGCATGTTAATGACATTTTAGGTGAAAATGACACATAATAATAAAGCTAACAACCTAGAGGGATTTCTGTCCCTAAAATCTGTGATATGGAGATAGCTCAGTGGTAGTGTGTGTACTTAGCATCCGTGAAGACCTGGATTCAATCCTTAGCACTGCAATAAAAATAAAATTAAGGGGTTGGAGTGGTGGCTCAGTGGTTACGGTGCTTGCCCAGCACGAACAAGGATGTGGGTCTGAACCCCAGCACCACACACACACACAACTAAGTGTCAGAGCAAGGAAAGTCACATGAAAAACTAAATAAAATTGATTCTCTCTCTCTGTCCCTCTCTCTTTAAAAAATTAAATTAAATTAAAACTAAAATCCTTTAGTGTATTACAACACCATAACAATGTCCTTTATTTCATTCACTTATTTGTTGTAGAAATACTTACTGAGCACCTACTGTATAACAGGTTTAATTCTAGATACCAGGGATGATAAATAACCTGTCCTAACACTACTTAACTTCTAATGAGAAGAAACAGGTTATAAGCAAACAAGCAAATTTACTGTATGTATTGGGGTCAGCAAATTTTTTTTCTGTAAAGGGTCTATGATTTAAGAGCTGAATTCATATTCAACTACTCAAAATTGTAAATAGAGTAAGAAAGCAGCAGTACATACAACATTTTAGAAAGCGGATATATCTGTGTTCCAAGAAAACTTTGCAAAAATAGGTTATAGGTTAGATTTAGCTCACTGGCCACAATTTGCATGTTCTTGTTAAATATATGGTCACTGTACTACACAGAAAAATAGTCGAAATGTACAAGAAGTTCTACAGATAATGAAAAAGGTCTCAATGACAAAATTACATTTGAGCAAATGGCAAAAGAGTAGGGCCAGATCTTTTAGGCAGAATAAATAAGACATGTAAATGTTTTGCAACAGGAGCATATTTAGTTTATTCAAGGAACAGTGAATAGGCTGATCCAGTCAAGAAGAGCATCAATAAATGAGGACAGAGTGCCATAGATAGTGCCAGATTGTGTAGGGCTTTTCAAGCCATTATAAAGATAGAAAACCATTGGGTGATTTTGAACAAAGGAATAACATCATCTGACTTACCTTTTAAAATGTTCTTTTTCTGGTTTCAATGTTGAGAATAAACTGTATACAGCAGTTAAGATACTTGCCAGGGATGAGTGAATATGCAAGTTTGAACCCCAGCACCACACACAGAAACAAGTGTCTGAACAAGGAAAGCTACATGAAAAACTAAATAAAATTAATTCTCTCTTTATCTTTCTTTCACTGTCCCTCTCTATTTATTTTTTGAGCTGATAAGAAAAATATATTTTATAGGAAAGAAACATCTAGATAAAGCCACAGATGACCTATGAAGTCTACAGTACCATATATAAAAGGACAATTGGTCACAATGACAACATTGAAGCACTGAAAGATACCAAAGTATTTTCTGAAATTCAAGAAGTTAAATTACACTGAGAATGGGTTTTGATGTCCTCACATAGATCAAAGTTTTAACACTCTGACATTTGGCAAACCAGATAACCAGAACACTCAATCATTATTATAACTTTTGATGACACATAACTTGGTGATAAGCAAGTATTTTGGTGATTAACTTACTATACTATTCTGGCATTCCTCCATACAAATATTTAAAATTGAATTTCCTGTTCAAGTGCTATATTGCTTGAATTCATTAAATACATTTAGACTTCTCTATTAGACAAACAAATATATAACTAAGTTAGCATATGAAAAGTGCTGTTTTTACAGGAACATTAATACTCTGAGACAAACATGTTTATGAACTCAATAATAATTATGCCTTTTAAACTTACATCTAAAACAAGTCTTCAATTCTCAGATTCTTCTCTTCTCATTTTTTAGTGCAAATTCAGCACAAATTTTATTGGTATCTCAGGCTTTGTGTACTTCTTAACACCAGCAGTTTTTCAGAGGCCTGAAATCCAGTATAGGAATTACTGGTTAAATTAGTTCTACAAAAAGCATTAAAAACATTTTTCCTGAATATAGAACACATCATGCCACATCTCGTTTATACAATAAACTGGTAATATTGGAGATCTGCACACATAGCTTATATTTCCAAAACAGAATAATTTAAATATTAAACCATACCTTCAATATTATTATTATTATTATTATTATTGGTACCAGGGATTGAACCCAGGGGGCTTAGCCACAGAGCCACATCCCCAGCTTTTTTTTTTTTTATTATTTTGAGACAAGGTCTTGCAAAGTTGTTTAGGGCCTTGCTAAGTTGCTAAGGCTGGCTTTAAAATTTGTGAGTCTCCTGCCTCAGCCTCCTGAGCTGCTAGGATTATAGGTGTGTGCCACCATGCCCAGCTAAATGGTACTTTTTTGTTACCAACATAACTGACCTTATAAACAAATGGCAAAATTCAATACAAAAATCACAAAATCCACAAACTTTAAATGCTGCATATCATAGTACAAACTCATCACCCTATGACCTATTTAAACTATTGACAGCAATTTTGTTTAAACCCTTCATACCCTAATTAGAAATTTATATGAAACACAATTTTATGTTTAAATATGGAAATAAGTAACATAATTCCAAAGCCTAAAAGTATTCCAGCATTCTGTATAAAGAAAAATCCCCAATGGGTATATCCATGGTCATTAGAATCATTGTGCAGCATCTCAGGTATCATATCAACCAGAGCGACATACATGAATAAGACAGCCGTAAGTGCAAATATCCACATAGAAACATTTTCAGCATAATGACCAATGAAAATTCCTGTTGCCATCCAAAGATAGGCCAGCATTGCTGACAAAGCGTTGTACAGCACAGCCTGCTTAACCGTCATGCCAGCCTTCAGTAAAACAGCAAAGTCACCTAACTCATGGTGCAACTCATGACAGAACACAGTAACAGAAGTACTTAAACCACTTGACAAGCCTTCAGTGAAAGCAGCACCAATTGCTAGGCCATTGCTGAAGTTGTGTAGGCCATCACCCATTATCATCATCCAAGCCAATGTGGCAATACTGGCATCTTTTAGCTTCTCCTGAGAATAGTGCTGACTGTGACTGTGGGGGTGGTGGTTTTGGTGGTGGTGGTGATGGAGAATATGATGGTAGTCATGGTGGTGGTGCTGAGGTCATCTGATTGGCCCAGTGTATCATGGAAGTGGGAATGGCATTTGTTTTTGCACCCTCTGGGTACATATTCATTGTAGACTTCCTGTGGGTGAGCATGAGCTATCATGACCTCTTCTTCCAAGATTGCTGGCTGCTGAGAATCAAAACAAAAAGGTTCTTGTGAATCTGCTCGTAAATAGCCTTCAGGTCAATCATCTGTATCTACTTTTTCCTCATTTGTTGAAAGTTGAGATTCATACTTGGACAACTGCTTCTTAATCTCCACGTCATCAAGATTTTCAGGTTTTTTTAAATTCTTTTTCTTCTTATCTTTAAATTGCTTGATCAATGTGAGTACGTGTTCAATAAGAAACATGATATACAAGCCTCCTAGGGCTGTCAGACCTTTCCATGTAGAATCAAAATAGGTACTTTCTTCTATGTTTTGCAAAGACAGATGACTGAAAAGTGGACCTATTTTCATTTCCATTGCTGGTTCTTCACAGCTATGACTATGATGGTGACTTGCATGAGAACATGGAAGAAGATGCAATAAAGTATCACCACTCAAGGTCCCAAAAGGCAATGCCACAAAGAAACTTAGGGGAAATTTGAAAAACACGTGATTCATGAGAGGCACCAAGATAACCCCAGCAAAGACAGGAAACTGATGATGGAAATGGCTATAAAGTCACCAACCCAGGCTATTGGTAAAGAATAGGTCTTTGGAGGGATTTCGGCCTTCTTTTCATTTGTCATATGAATCAGACAAGATCTAGCATCAATTTGATTAATGATGGCTGGGCAGAGATAGATGAACTTAGTGACACTCAGTGGAATCTGGATGCCCATGCCATGAGATCTAAGTAGATTTGAAGCAATGAAACACTCTTGAGTTGTTTCTGGAATACATGTAGCCCTTTCTGGGCTCACTCACAGATTCATTGATTTTCCTACCAGCCAGATGGCCCACCAGCTCTTTTTGGTGATACTGGGTGGGGTGGAACTGCTTACATCTTTGGGGAATTTTCCAGATTTCAAGGTCTCTATTACCTCCAGAAAGTGAGTCCCTTCAGAGATAGTGTTATACACAGTTGTGGTCACTTCACTAGCACCAACACCCTCCTTGACATTTCTTCTACCATCAGTGTGTTCTGGTTGGTGAGATCCTTTTCCCTGGCTGTTTCTAGGTTCTTTACCTGAACCATCAGCGTCATGGTCTGGGCAAAGAGCTTCCCGATTATTTTTACCAGAAGCATCATGATTATGTTGAGAGCGACGATCATGATCAGAATGATGATCCTGGTCATAGTGTATGAGGATTCTTTTAATATTATCTATGCCTATATTTTGAAGCAATTTTCGGAAACCCTCAACTGATAAGGAATTGTTCTCCCCACAGCGGTAGAAAAGCTGTTGCACATGATGTTGCTGTGTGGTAAATGCCAAATCAACGTTAATGCGAGATTCCCAGTTTGCACTGATTTTCTTGGTGGTCTGAGAGAAAGCAGCTGCTGATTCTAGTTCTTGAAGGGGATGTGTGAGTGAAAGGGCTACTGAAAGATTACAGATAAATTCCTTGCCATTTCCTCTTCCTGGAGTGGGCAACAGGCATCCCACCGCGTGGCCCTGCACGCAGGTTCGGTTCTCCATGGACGGTTTGGAGCGATGGGAAGCGGTCAGTGATTGCCTCTCCTAGAATCTTTACAGGAAAAGCAGCGGTCTCACAGGCTCTGCAGCCCCTCGGTCCACCGGGAAGCCGCGCCCCGCGCCCCTGCTTCCCAGGAGCAGGACAATCAGTAATTACCCAGTCCCTCTCTGTTTTAAAAAAAAAATGGAGGGGGGCTGGAGCGGTGACTTGGCGGTTACGGCGCTTGCCCGGCATGCGCAAGTACACAGGTTCAAACCCCAGCACCCTCTTAAGGCAACTAAGTATCAGAGCAATGAAAGCCATGTGAAAAACTCAATAAAAACTGATTCTGTCTCTGTCTCTCTCTCTCTCTCTCTCTCACACACACGGTCCTTCTCTCTAAAAAATAAATAAATAAAAATTAAAAAAATAAAAACAAAACAAAAAAAGTGGTACACCATAGGATACAATGTTATTCAGAATAAAAGGAAATCACTGATCTGTGCAATGAAATGGATGAATCTCGATTGTACTTTGGTAAATTAAAGGAATCAAACCCAAAAACCTTAAAAAAATAATAATGGACTGTACAGTGCAGGGTATAGCTCAGTGATACAAGTGCTTATCTAGGGTGCACGAGGTCCCGGGTTCCATCCCCAGTATTGTGCATGTGTGCACAGGCACACACGTGGCCACACACACACGTACAGAGAATGGACTGAAGCTGAAGAAGAATGGAAGTGAAATCACGTTAGGAGTTACTGAAAAATAGAAACAAGAGTTTTTAGAACCGAAAGGTAATTTACATGGTCTGAATATTTGTATCGACCAAACTCATTGGTTGAGAATAATTCTAACACCCCAGGCAATGGTATTAAAAAGTGAGGCCTTGGGCTGGAGCAGTGGTTCAGCAGTTGCAGCGCTTGCCAGGCATGTGCAAGGATGTGGGTTCAAGCCCTAACACCATGTACACTACAAAGTGTTGGAGCAATGAAGGCCACATGAAAAACTAAATAAAATTCCTTCTCTCTCTCTCGCTGTCCCTCTTAAACTTTTTTTTTTTATTAAAGTAAGGCCTTTTGGGATATGATTAGGACATGAGGGTAGAGCCCTCATTTCATGAGATTAGAGTCCTTATAAAACAGGCCTGAGGGAGTTCATTTTCCTCTCAACCATGTGGGCACATAGTGAGAAGGTACTATATATGAACCAAGAAACCGACAACAAATTTGTCACCAGACAACAAATTTGCCCATGCATCTTTGTACTTCCCAGGCTCCAGGAACTCTCAGAAAGATACTTATAGTTTATAACTTGCTTAGTTTATACTATTTTGTTATAGCACCCCAAACAGACTAAGTAGTGATGAAAGTAGTGGCAAATGATTAGATAATGAATATATTTTGAAAGCAGAGCTAAAAGATTTTTATATTTAGTATAAAAGAAAGAGAAGAGTGAAAGAGAAGAGTAAATAATGATTCCATTGCTTTTGTCTTTAGGAAGCACAGGACTAAATAAAACCTTTAATTACACAGGGAGACTGTAAAGAGTGGCACTGAGTGAAGGAGTTGGGGTCTGGTGTTAAGTCCATAGATTGGTTTGGACATATTAAGTTGAAAACACCAACTAAACATCCACATGGAGATGTTAGGCATAAACACAGCTGGATTATACATACTGGAGTTCAGGGAAAAGGTCAGACTGGAGATATAAATTTAAGAATTACTTGCTTATAGTACTTAAGCCACAAAACGGATAATGTCACAAAAGAGAAAGTAGTGACAGACAAAACCCTTTAGTGCTCCAATATTTAGAAAGTGGAGATAACAAGAAAAACTAGTAAAGGAAATTGACAAGGAATGACCAGTGAAGTAAGTGAACAAATCAAGAACAATGTTCTGGAAGTTAAGTAAAAACAATGTTCAAGAAGGACACAGTGATGTATTACTTCAACTGCCATTGATGAGTAAAATGAAAATTGAAAACTTACAACTGTATTTGGCAACAGAGTTGGCACAGCTCTTTTTTCTTTTTTAAAGAGAGAACCAATTTTTATTTATTTTTTAATATGTGTTCTGTTTTTCTGACACTTAGTTGTGTATGTGGTACTGCTCTTTTAATGAAGTTGCTTTTGAAAAGAGTTTAAAAAGAATCTTTTGGGTATGGAATATGCCTTCATAAAGTCTTTTTCTACAGTGTTTTAAACAGATATATTTTCTGCTGGGCATGATGGTGCATGCCTGTAATTCCAGCAGATCAAGGAGGCAGGAGGATCACAAGTTCAAAGCCAGCCTCAGCAACTTAGCAAGATCCTGTCTCAAAATAAAAAAATGAAAAGGGCTTGGGATGTTGCTCTGCTCAGTGGTTATGCACCCCTAGGTTCAATCCCTGGTACAAGAAAAAAAAAAGGATATATTTTCTGAGCTCTTCAAAATCTAAGGATATTCTTCTTGTATTCCTTTCACATGTGAAAATTGAGCAAATACATCTTTTTTTTTTTTTTTTTAAAGAGAGAAACAACTTTATTTAGTTTTTCACATGGCCTTAGTTGCTCCAACACTTAGTTGTGTACGTGGTGCTGGGGTTTGAACCCGGGTCTTCGTGTTTGCCAGGCAAGCGCCGAAACCACTGAGCCACCGCTCCAGCCCCCCAAATATATCTTTTTAATAATGTTTTTATGTGTTAAAATTTTTATTTTACTTATAAATTGACAAGTTATAGTTATATATATTTATGAGGTACAAAGTGATGTTTTATGAAAACAATGTGCAATAATTAAATCAAGCTAATTAACATTTGAAATTTACCCTGAGCAATTTTGAAGTGTATATTAATATATTAATTACATTTAGAACACCGTGCAATATGACTTAAAGAAAAAATAAATCTCATTCCTCCTGTCTGAGGCTTTGTATTCTTTGACCAATATCTCTCCATTCCCTCTCAACCCCCTGCTTCTGATAACCACCATTCTACTCTTTGAGTTCGACATATAAGTGATTCCATAATTTAGCTGTTATTAATAGTTCTGCAGTGAACATGGGAACAGAGAAATCTTTTAAACATACTGATTTCAAAATCTTTTGAGTAAATACCGAGAAGTAGGATTTTTCTGAATTATACAAGTAATACCATTTTTTAGAATTTTTTTGTTTGTCAGTATTGGGAATTGAACCCAGGGCCTCACATATGTGAAGCAAGTACAACACTGAGCTACAACCCAGTCCTTTTTAATTTTAAGACAGGGTCTCTCTAAGTTGTGAAGGCTGGCCTTGAACTTGTGATCCTCCTTCCTCAACCGCCTCAGCAGTGAACATTACAGGTGTATACTACCAAAAAACTCTTTTTCATAATAGCCATTCTGACAGTTATGAGGGGATATCACTTTTTTTTTTTTTTTGCAGTAGTACTAGGGATTGAACCCAGTACCTTGCGCATGCTAGGCAAGTGGTCTACCACTGAGCTACATCCCTCAAACTTTTCATTTTTTATTTTGAGACTCTGTCTGGCTAAATTGCCAGGCTGACACTATGTTTTTGATCCTCCTGCCTCAGTGTCTCAAGTAGCTTTGGACTGTGTTTTTTATGTTTGCTGAGGGGTTTTTTTCACACCTACATCTTCCAACATGCTAAAAATATACTTCATCATTGAGCTATAACCCATTCCCCTATAAGGTGTTATTTTGCAATTTTTTTGCTAGATCACATTTCTTGAAACATTTTAATATTTTTCCTCACAATTGCTTTCCTCAATGACACTGATAATTTTACCATCACAGTAATGTCAACACTCTCACGGTAAGCTGTTTCTTCTATAACTCATTTCTGATAGATTTGAATAGCCTTATCAAATTTTGGTTGTTTGTCACTCTTTTACGTTTGTGAATGTATATTTCTGCTTGGGCTGCCATAATAAAATACCATAAACTGGGTAACTTAAATGACAGTTCTGGAGTCTGGGAAGTCCAAGAACAAGATCATTCTTAGGCTTTTTCTCTTGGCTTATAGGTAGTTTCCCTCTCTCTGCAACTTCACATATTAGAAAGTAAACTCTCTACTGTCTTCTTTTAAATACACTAATCTTACTAGGTGAAATCACATCCTTATGGTTTCATTTAACCTTAATTACTTCCTTTGAAGCCAAATATAGTCACATTAAGGGTTAGGGCTTCAACATCTGAGTCTTGGTAGGACATAAACATTTAGCTCATAACATTCCACCCTTGGGCCCCCAAAACTCATATCCTTCTTGCATGCATAATACATGTGTAAAATATCTTCACCCAGGCTAGAGAGGTGACTCAGCAGTTATGGTGCTTGCCTGGCATGCGTGAGGACACAGGTTCGTACCCCAACATAACATATACAATAAAGTTTTAGAGCAACAAAAAAGTGTAAAACTAAATTTAAAAATTAATTCATTCTCTCTCTCACTGTCCCTCTCTCTTAAAAAAAAAAAAAAAGTCTTCACTCATTCTAGCATCAACTCAAACAGCTAAAGTCCAAAGTCTCATCTAAACATATCTAAGGCTCAGGGTATTATTCATCCTGAAGCAAAATTTTCTCCAGCTGTGAAGCTATGACACCAATTAAGTTACATGCTTCAAAAATATGATGGTGGACAGGCATAGGATAGATATTTCCATTCCAAATGGAAAAATACCAAAAAAGGGAAAGAGGGTGACAAGTACCCAGGAAATCCAAAACTTAGCAAGAAAAATGCCATTTAAAAAATATTTTTAAGAGAAAAAGGGACAGTGAATGAGAAAGAAGGAATCAATTTTATTTAGCTTTTCATCTGGGTTTTCATTGTGTACATGCTGCTGGGGTTCGAACCTGTGTCCTCATGCATGCCAGGCAAGCACTGTAACCACTGAGCCACACCGATCCAGCCATGCCATTAAATTTCAAGGCTTGAGAATAAACCTGTTTGGCTTGATGTTCTGCCTTCAAAGCCAAAATAGCTCTAGAGTCCCATCCTGTAGATTCTGGGAAATTTGAAAGCCTTTGTTCATTCTGTCCTTCATTCCCTCTCCTTAGTTCAAACTGTCAGTGTTTCTGCTGGTATCATTGCATCTCTACTCCTAGCTTTTCCTGAGGTGGCTGATAAGTCCATGAGTAACATTCATGATTTATCGAAGGCTGAAGAATTTCTTTTAAATACACTAAAGGTTAAAGAACACTCTTCCTCAGTGTTCTTTACAGAAAAAGATTTCTCATTTTGTACAATTTGGATAGTCTGGGTACTTTCCAAATCTCCATGTTCTGGTTACTTTTTGCTTAATAACATCATTTCTGGCCTCTCTTATTTTATTATAAGCAGTAAGAAGGACCCACACCACAACTTCAGTATGCAGCTTTACAATCTTCTCTGCTAAATGGTCTATTTAATTTCTTGAATGTTCTATCTACCAAAAAGCTATAGAAAGTAAATCAGGATAGTTCTTTGCTACTTTATAACAATGATCAGCTTCCCTGCAATTTCAATAACTCACTCTTTATTTCCATCTCAGACTTTACCAAAAAAGTCTTTACATTTCTATATTTCCCCCAACATTCTGTTCATGATTGTTTATGTATTACATATGAACATGAAAGCTTTCTTTCTAGGTTTCTTTTCTTTCTGAACCCTCACTAGTCATGTTGGATGTATTTCTGATATGATAGAACTTGAAACTCTTTCAGCCTTTACACATTACCTATTATTTCTAAAGCTACTTCTACACTTTTTAAAGAATTTTTTAAGAGAGAGAGTCAATTGTAATTCATTTTTTCATCTGTTTTTTTTTAATTTCTCTGACATTTATTGTGTATGTGTTGCTGGGGTTCAAGAGTGAGTCCTCACACATGCCAGGCAAGAGCTCTACCATTGAGCCACCTCTCTAGCCCCTACTTCTACATTTTTAAGTATTTACTATAGTAGAGCAATATCCTACATCATAGAATCAAAATCTGTATTAGCATCCTGCTAAAAAACAGAACCAACAGGATATATGTGTATATAGAAAGAGATTTATTATAAGGAATTGGTTTGTGTGATTATGCAATAGTTCCAAGACCTGCAGTCAACAAACTGGACACCCAGGGCCAATAGTATAGGTTCTAGTCCAAAAGATGGCAGGCTCAAGACCCAAAAAAGATATATTTTAGTGTAATTCTGAAGGTAGGAAAAAGAGATGATGTCCCAGAGATCAACATTCAGGTAGGAGGCATTCCCTCTAATAGTATGGTCAACCAATTGTTCTATCTTGGCCTTCAAGCCACTGGATGACAGTTATCCACATTAGGGAAGACAATCTGCATTATTCCATCCAAATGTAAATGTTATCCAACAACACCCTCACAAGGGTTGCTTCTATTTTTGCTATTACAAATAATGTTATTATGAACATTAACATATAAAATGTTATGCAGATGAATGTCATTATTTCTTTTAGGTACTTACAAAAGAATAGAATGCTAGATTACATGGTAGGCATGTATATAATATTTTTAAACTTTCAAACTGTTTTCCAAAGTGCTTATTGATGTTTTACATTCCTGCCAGCAGTGAATGAACACTGCAGATCTCCTAAATCCTTGCCAAAACCTGAGGTGGTCTGTTTTTATAATTTTAGTCATAGGTCTATAGTGGTCTCTGCATTTCTCTAAGGATTAATGATGTTGAACATTTTTATATGCTGATTTGCATATGTTTTTGGTGATGTGTTCAAATATTTGCCCACTTTAAAACTAGACTACATGTTTTATTGTTACTGAGTTTTTGAGAGTAGTTTTTTTGGTACTGGAGATTTAACCCAGGAGTCTTCTACCTCTGAGTTATATCCCCAGATCTTTTTATTTTGAAACTGTCTCACTAATTGCCCAGGATGGCCTTGAAGATCTACCTGCTTGGGCCACCAAAGGAGCTGGAATTAGTCATACACCATTGTACCCTGTTTTGAGAGTTCTGGATACAAAGAATTTGCCAGATGTATGATTTGCAAATATATTCCATCCAAGCTGTGGTTTATCTTTTCATTCTCTTAAGAGTATATTTTGGCTGGACATAGTGCCTATGCCTATAATCCAAGCAACTCAGGAGGCAGAGGCAGGAGGACTGCAAGTTCAAAGCCAACCTCGGTAACTTAGTGAGGCCCTAAACAACTTAGCGGGAACCTGTCTCAAAATAAAATGTGAAAAGGGCTGGGGATGTGACTCTGTGGTTAAGCACCCCTGGGTTCAATCTCCAGTGCAAAAAAAAAGTATATTCTAAAGAACAGAATTTGTTATTTATTTTGAGATGTAGTGTTGCTAAGTTTCCCAAGGCAGTCCTCAAACTCTCTGTTCTCTTGTCTCAGCCTCCCAAGTAGCTGAGGTTACAAATGTATGCAATTGTACCTGACTCAGAATTTTTAAGGTCTGGGGTTTAGGCCCAGAGACATCTTACCATTGAATTACATCTCTAGCTCTTTTATAATTTGGGAGTCGGGGCAGATCTTGCTGAATTGCCAAGGCTGGCCTCAAATTTGCAATCTCCCAATCTCTTCCTGCTGAGTTGCTGGGATTATAGGTGTACACCACTGTGCCTCACATAATTTATTTTTTATTTTCATTAAAAAATTTATCAGTCTAATTTTTATAGATAAAGATTTGGTGATTGTTATGCTTTGGGTATGAGATGCCCCCAAAACTCCAGTGTTAATGTAGGAACATTAAGAGGCAAAATGATCAGACTGTGAGAGCTATAACACAATCAGTCCACCCTAGTTTGAATGGAGTAACTTGGTGGTAACCATAAGCAGGTGATTGGAGGACGTGGGTCCCTGGGAATGTGCTCTTGAATGGTACATCTTACCTCTGGTCACTTTCCTTCTTTCCCCTTGTCTGCTTCCCAGCCACTACGAGGTGAATAGCTTTCCTCTGTCACTGTTCTTCTGCCCTGGTATTCTGCCTTGCCTCCAGCCTAACACAATGAAATTGGCCAACCATGGACTGAACCTCTGAAACCATGAGCCCAAAATAAACTTTTCCGCCCCTAAGTGGATATTTTCCTTTGTATATATTTTCTTCCAGAAATTTTATATTTGAGCTTTTATACTGAGGTATGATTCATTTTGAGATAAATTTTTAATATTATGGAAGGTATGGATGAAAGTTCATTTTTGGAATATAAATACCTAATTTCCCCAGCTCTAGGTGTAGAAATACGATCTTTTCTCTACTAGTAATCTGTCTCCCTCTATGAAAACCAGATGAAAAACTAAATAAAACTTATTCTCTCAATGAAAACCAGATGAAGAATCAGTTATAGTTCACTCTCATGTATTCTTACTGGGTATAAATAGTTAATAGGTTAATAGTTTCTTCTACTTTAAGTATTTTATTTGGTTTTATTTTTTAAAGAGAGAGGGAGAGAATGAGAGAGGGCAAGAGAGAATTGATTTTATTTATTTTTTCATCTGGCCTTTGTTTCTCCAACACTTAGTTGTATATATGGTGCTGGGGTTTGAACCCAGGTCTTTGTGCATGCCAGGCAAGCACTCTACCCTGGCTCCAGCCCCTACTTTAATTATTTTAAAGATACGGTTTTCCTTTCTACTCACTCGCATTGCTTTTGATGAAAAATCTGCCAAGATCCTTACGTTTGTTGCTATATGAGTCAGGAGTTTCTTTTCCTTCAGCTCTTTTCAAGATTTTCTCCAAGCATTGGTTTCTTTTTTTTTCTAATGGAGGTTATTTTTTAAATTTATTTTTATTAGTGCATTATAGTTATACATAATGTTGGGATCAGTTGTCACATATTCCTAGATGCACACAATTCAACAATACAATTTGTTCAATAACCACCTCCCCACATCCCTCTACCTCCCTCCTCCCATCCCAATCCCTTACCTTTCTTCTGGGTCATATATTGTTCCTAAAAACCCAAATACAATGACATAATTCTTATACCTATGAAGAACATTTTAAATATATATGGCTACAGTATATACAGTGACATTTATAACTGCTTGGAATGTACCTTGCTTTATCTTACTTCCAACATTTCCCCTTCTCCTCCCTTCCTATCATCCCTTGTTATTCTTCAAAATGTTTGACAATGGGATTAAACTTTACATTTTGTGCAGCATAGCTTATTCAAATATCTTATGAAGTATCTTGCAAATGTATCTCATAAATATTAACATTTTGCATTTTTGTTCTATGGATCTAATACATGAGTTTGTCTACTTTACTCCTGAGCCTGGGTTTAGGTCTAGCCTCCACAAATGAGGGATACCATTTGGCCTTTGACTCTCTGTGTTTGACTAACTTTGCTCAGCATGATTTCTTCCAATGCCATCCATTACCTTCAACATATGCAAAATCATTGTTTTTAATAGCTGAGTAGAACTCCATTGTATATACCAGGGGTTTTGGATTCATTCATCCAGTGAGGGGCATCTGGGTTGGTTCCATAATTTAGCTATCGTAAATTGAGCTGCTATGAACATGGATATTGCTGTGTAACTATAATGTGCTGATTCTAACTCCTCTGGGAAAATACCCAGAAAGGATAGCTGGATCTTACGGTGGATCCAACCCTAATTTTTTGAGGAGTCTCCACACTGCTTTCCAGAGCGGCTGGACCAGTCTGCAATTCCACCAACAGTGTGTTATCTTCCCACAACCCCTCCAGCATTTGTTATTATTCGTATTCTTCATCTTTGCCAGTCTGACTGGAGTGAGGTGAAATCTTAAGGTAGTTTTGATTTGCATATCTCTGATTGCTAGCGATTTAGAACATTTTCTCATGTATTCATTGGCTTGCTTAATGCCCTGTGTTGAGGAATTTCTGTTAAGTTCTCTGGTCCATTTATTGATTGGATTGTTTGTGCTTTTGTTATTGAGTTTTTTGAGTTCTATGTAAATTTTGGATACTAGTCCCCTATCAGAGGGATCACAGGCCGTGATTCTCTCCCATTCTGTAGGTTATCTCTTGACTGTTTTGACTATTTCCTTGGCTGTACAGAAAATTTTAGTTTAATGGCATCCCACTCATTGGTTGTAGACTGTAATTCTTTCACTTTAGGATCCTTGTTTAGGAAGTCATTACCAACTCCCATAAGCTGGAGTGTTGGTCATAATTTTTCTTCTAGCAGATGTATGGTAACTGCCTTAATTCCTAATTCCTTCATCCACTTAGAATTGATTTTTGTGCACGGTGAGAGATAAGGATCTAATTTCAATTTTCTGCAAGTGGCTATCCATTTTGTCTAGCACCATTTGTTGAATAGATTGTCCCTCCTCCATGTTATATTTTGACCCCCTTTATCAAGATCAAATGTTTAAAGATTTGGGGCTTTGTCTTCTTCTATTCTATACCATTGGTCTTCATTAATTTTGATACCAATACCATGTTGTTTTTAATACTACAGCCCAATAGTATAGTCTAGCATTGGGTTTGAACAATTTGATGATGACCTATGTTGATGTAGTCTTTATGTTTCTTCATTTTGGGTTTCACTGACCTTCTTTAGTCTCTGGATTTCAAGCTTTCATCAAGTTTAGAAAAATCCAGGCACTATTTGAGTACTGATTTCTATTGTTATATCTTTGAATTCATTAATCTTTTCTTCTACAACATATAATAAATATGCTGTTAAGGTTTCATCTTGAGCTTTTCATTTCAGACATCATAGTTATCAGCACTAGAAGTTTGTTTTGGGCTTTTTCCATGGCTTCCATTTTTCCAATTAATGTGTTCAATCTTTCCTGTAGCTTTGTTTTACATATGGGATATAGCTATACTATGATATCCTCATCCGTTAATTATTCCATCTGTATTAATTCTGAATCAGTTGCATTTAACAGATTTATCTCCTCAAAACTGTCCTATTTTTCTCACTTCTTTGCATGTCTACCAATTTTTTCTTTTTACTAGGAGTCAGATATGTGAATTTTAACATGTGAGGTGCTAGACATTTTTTTGAGCTTTTTCCTGGGATATGCGTAATTAAAAATAGTTTGGCCTTTTCTGGTTGTTCTTTTAACACTTTTAAAGCCAGCACCAGGGGCTGGAGTGGTGGCTTGGCGGTTACGGTGCTTGCTCGGCATGCGAAAGTACACGGGTTCAAACCCCAGCACCCATGTACAGAACTAAGTTTTGGAGCAAGAAAAGCCATGTGAAAAACTCAATAAAAATTGATTCTTTCTCTCACTGTCCTTCTCTCTTTAAAAAAAGAAAAAGGTATGGGGGATATAGCTCAGTGGTACTGGATATACTTACCATATGTAAGGCCCAGGATTTGATCCCCAGTACCACCAAAAAAAAAAAAAAGTTATTTTGCATGCTTAACATCATTAATCAAGATGATATTGAAACCAAACCACAACAAAGATGTTTCTTCTTTTACATTAATTACTTTTTGAATGCTGAACCAACCTTACATCCCTGGATGAATCACACTTGGACATCGTATATAGTTCTTTTGATACACTGTCATTATTTTGTTGAAGATTTTATTCATTTATGTTCATGAGAAATAATAATCCACGCTTTTTCTTTCTTGTGATGTCTTTGTGTGGTTTTAGTATTGGTAAATGCTGGCCTCACAGAATGTGCCAGAAGTATTCCTTCTGTCTCTTCCTAGAAGAGACTGTAGAAACGGTATAATTTCTCTTATCGATGTCAGTTTTTAAATTTCTATTATTTTATTGCAATATGGTTTCCTAGAAGTTTCCTCCATTTTAGCATAACTTAATTGTCAGTCAATGATGTGGCCAGAGACTGGGCTCAAATACTTGAGCTGATAAGACTTCTATCCTTTGCCAATTATCAATGTACAGGTTGTAGAATACCTTCAAAGTATGAGCTAATTTTTTAGCTTTCTTTGTCTTTTTAACTTTTGCCAGGTGGTCTTGAAGATTCTTTACACATGTGTAGTTTCCTAGTTTGCCAGATATGTGGAGAACTTGCCTGAGCCCCGGTGTATGTATCTTATTTTCAGGATCTACCATCAAATATCTGCAGTTCCAACCAGAATTACAACCACCTTCGGATAACAAAGCTAGAGGTTTTCTCTTATCCTATGAGTTTTCTTCATCTCATTTACAACCCAATTTTGACAATTTTAGCTGTCAAAGATACATATTTTCACTTCCCAATCCTAAGAACCCTCTGATATCAAATGTGATCATTTTCACAGCAAGTCAAAGCTGGTAAAACATGGGTTCAGACAAAAAGCCACAGATTCAAACTATGATTGCCAAAAACTGCAGCAATTTTTCAGTAATAAATGTTTTTCTTTTTTTTCTTTTTTATTGGTGCATATTGAAGGGATTTGTTACACTTTCATACATGCACACACTATAACAATACATTTTTGGCCCAATTCCCTCCCCTCCCTTTTCCCTTTCCCCTTCTCCTTTTCCCTGGTCCGTTTCCTCTACTGATCTCTACTGTTTTTCAATGTGTTGTCTCCTTTAGGTTGATTTACAGTGCATGTAAATAGTTGTTTTTGGCAATTTTCTCCACTGTATACTTATTTTTTTGTGGACAGAAATTGCCAACCGCTTCTAACCAACATAACTGGAAGTCTCCTATATATTAGAGTATAAAAATAATTTTTGAATATTACTTTATTCATTATGATAAAATTAATATAACATCAGTTAACCACATTAAACATTTTAAGTGTAAAATTCAGTGGCATCAGCACATTAACAATGTTGTACAACTATCACCCCGTTGCACTTCCAGAAGTTTTTCATCCTCCTAAACAGAAACCCTATACCCACTCAATAGTAAATCCATATTCCTCTTAGCCCCAGCATTTGGTAACTTCTACTCTACTTTTCATTTTATGCATTTGTTGTATTATGTGTCACATATATTACACAGAAGCAGAATCAAACAAAATTTGTCTTTTCATATCTGGTTTATTTCACTTAGCATATTTTTTCTTTTTGTTTTTGTGAGAACTGAACCCAGGGGAGCTCAACCTCTGAGCTATATTCTGAGTCCTTTCTATTTTTTATTTTGAGACAGGTTTTCACTGAGTTGCCCAGGCTGGCCTCAAACTAGCCATCTTCTGCCTCATCCTCCCAAGTTGCTGGAATTACAAGACTCCATCACTACAAACAGCTAGCATATTATTTGGAAGAATCAGTCATGTACTATGTAGCACTACTTCATTCCATTTTGTCTCAATATTATTCCCTTGTATGGATATATCACATTTTATTCTTTCCTCATTTGGATAGTATTTGGGTTGTTTTTACCTGTGGAATATTATAAGTGATGCTTCTATGAATACTAATGTGTGACTTCTGTGGGCACACGTCTTCTTTTAGCTAGGGTAGCTAGCATATATTTGCAGCTTTTCAGTATAGAATGGATGTTTTTATTTTTTTAAAGTGGGAGGGATAGTGAGAGAAAGAGGAAAGAATCAATTTTTCATTTCATTTTCACATGTGGCTTTAGTTGCTCTGACACTTGATTGTACTTAGTTGTACGTGGTGCTGGGGTTTGAACCTATGTCCTCTCACATGTCAGGCAAGCGCTATAACTGCTGAGTCACTGCTCCAGCACTGGAATTGATGAATTTTATTGTAACTCTATGTTTTACCTTTTAAGGAAGCTGTCACTGTTTCTGCAAACCAACTGCACATTTTTCACTCTGATAAGCAGTGTGTGAGGGATCCAATCCCTCTGTATCTTTTCCAATACTGGTTATTTTAAAAATAGTTTCATTTTTGAAGCATAGTTGATATATAATAACCTCCATATGCTTCAAGTATACAATTTGATACATTTTGATTTATAAATACACTAATTCCCAATCAGGATATATCACTCAAAACCTTTCTGATTCCTTTTGTAATGTCTTCTCTCTCTTTATGTCCACCTCCCTGTTCCCAGGCAATACTAATCAATCTATTTATTGTCATTATAGATTAGTCTGTATTTTTAGAGTTACATATAAATGAAATGGTATTCCTTTTTGTCTAGATTTCTTTACTCAGCACAATTATTTTTAGCTTCATGTGTGAACTGTATATTGCAGAGTACTATTTCACTGTATTGATATTCTCAGAATGTAATTATTCATTAATATGTGGGTGTATATTTTAGATGTTCCCAATATGAGGAACTAAAAATAAATCTATGTAAATTATAGTATAAGAGTTTCTATGAACATTTGTTTTTGTTTTTCTTGGGCAAAGTGCTAAGAGTAGAATGGCTAAATCATGTTTTAACTTTTTAAGGAACTGCCAAGCTCCTTTCCAAAGTCGTTTTATAATTTTATATTCCTACTAGCAGTGAACAAATGTTCCAGTTCCTCTATAATCATGTCAAAATTTGCTAGGGTGAGGCTTTTAAATTTTATTTATTTTGTTTTGTGTTTAAAAGTATCTTTTTTTCTTTTTTTAAATTTTTATTTTTGAACAACCATACAAATTTTTAACAAAATAATATAAAATGTGTATAGTTTCTGGATACTAGATTTACTCCCAGGAGTGCCCCCCCCCCATTTTCACACCCATATCCCTCCCTTCCCTTACCCACAATAACTCTTAAAAAGTGTTAGGCTGTATAACATTACATCTTATCTGGATTTAACACATGATAATAAACCACCTTTCTGAATGGCCAGGGTCTAGTTCCAACCTCCACAAAGGAATGGAGACATTCGACTCTTGGTTCTCTGGGTTAAGCTGATTTTACTCAGCATAGTTTCTTCCATAGCCATCCATTTACCTTCAAAAGCTGCAATATCATTGTTTCTAATTGCTGAGTAAAATTCCATGGTATATATTTACCACAGTTTTTGGATCCATTCATCCAGTGAGGGACATCTGGGTTGTTTCCATAGTCTAGCAATAGTAAATTGAGCTGCTATGAATATATATATTGCTGTGTCACTACAATGTGCTGATTCTAAATCCCCTGGAAAGAACCCAGGAATGCAATAGCAGGATCGTATGGTGGGCTCATCCCTAGTTTTTTGAGGATTCTCCACACTGCTTTCCATAGGGGCTGTACCAGTCTGCAGCTCCACCAACAGTGTGTTAGTGTCCCTATCTCTCCACATCCCCTCCAGCATCTATTATTGTAAAGTTAAAAATCAGTGAATGGGATGCCATAACGCTAAAAAGCTTTTGTACTGTCAAGGAAACAATCAAAAGAGTCAAGAGGTTTCCTATAGAAATGGAGAGAATCATGGGCTATGATTCCTCTAACAGGGGTCTCATATCCAGAATCTACAAAATCCTCAAAAATCTCAACTACAAAAACACTAACAACCCAATTAATAAATGGGCCAAAGAGCTAAACAGAAAATTCTCACCAGAGGACATTAATCAAGCCAATGAATACATGAGAAAGTGCTCTAAATCTCTAGTAATCAGAGAAATGCAAATGAAAACCACATTAAGATATCACCTTACGCCAGTCAAAATGGCAAAAATGAAGAAAATAAACAATAAAAGTAACTTAATGTGAGTTTTTATCTTTTGTATTATTGTGGGAATTCACATAACATAAAATTAACCATTTAGGACTGTGGATATAGTTTGGTGGTAGAGTTATGCTTAGCATGTGCAAGGCCCTGGATTTGGTTCCCAGCAACACACACACACACAGGGAGAAAAAAAGAAAGATTAAACTGAATTAACAATTTAAAAGGGAAGAAATCAAAGGCATCTTGTACACTGATAATGTTGTAAAATCACATATTATCTAATTGCAAAATATTTTCATTACTCTAAAACAAAATTGCATTCCTAAAAAGCAGGTATTCTTTTTTTTTTTTTTTTTTTTTTTTTAAAAGAGAGAAACAACTTTATTTAGTTTTTCACATGGCCTTCGTTGTTCCAACACTTAGTTGTGTACGTGGTGCTGGGGTTTGAACCCGGGTCCTTGTGCTTGCCAGGCAAGCACCGAAACCACTGAGCCACCGCTCCAGCCCCAGGTATTCTTTATTCTCTCCTCCCACTCACATCTTCCTTACCCCTGCCATTGGCAACTAGCAATCTACTTTCTGTCTCTAGATTTAACTATTATGGGTATTTAATATAAATGGAATCATACAACAATGTGGCCTTTTGTGTCTGATTTCTTTCACTTAGCACATTACCTAGGCTCATCTGTACTGTAGCATGTATCACTACTTCATTCCTTTTTTTGTTGGCTGAATAGTACTCCATTGTATCAATATACCACCATTTGTTTGTATAATTCATTCACTGATGGGACATTTAGGTTGTTTCTACCTTCTGGCTATTGTGAATAATGCTGTTATAAACATTTCTGTGTAAGTGTTTAAATGCCTGTTTGTAATTCTTTTTAGGATACATACCTGAATAGAAAATTTTGGTTTTATGGTAATTCTGTTTAACTTTTCAAGAACTGCCAAACTGTTTTCCACAGTGGCTGAACCACTTCACATTCCAACCAATACCATGAGAGTTTACAGTTTCCCTATATGCTCATCAATACTTATTTCATTTTTTATACACATTTGTTTTGCAGTAATGGAGATTGAACCCTGGGCCTCATGCATGCGAGGTAAGTACTCTAACTTCACCAGCCCCCAAAGCTTGTTTGTTTCTTTCTTTCTGTTTTGTAAACACCATCCTAGCAGCTAGGGGAGTAGTTCAATGTTAAAAAGTACATGTCTAGCATGCTGAGTCCTTTGGGTTTGATCCCCAGCACTTAAAACAAAACAAAACAAATCATCTAAGTGAGTGGCAAGTGGTATCTCACTGTCATTTTGATTTTAATTTCTCTGTTGGCTAATGATGTTAACTGTTATTTTCAAATACATACTCTTTAATCAAAGAGTACATTCTCATCAACAACATTAGAGGTTCCAATTTCTCATGGAATTTTTTATCATCAATATGTGTTAGACTTCTGTCAACATATTTTCTGCATATTTTGAAATGACCATAGGATTTTTCTCTTTCTGCTAGTGTAGTAAATTAAATTTGATAGAGTGTTGAGTGCTGGGTGAATCTTGCATTCCTAGAATAAATCCTATTTGTTTATGATATTTCTTTTTATATATAATTTAATGTGCTACTGGGTAAATTATTTTTGCACTTTTTTTTTTAAAGAGAGAAGGACAGTGAGAGAGAGAGAGAGACAGAGAGAATCAATTTTTATTGAATTTTTCACATGACTTTAGTTGCTCTGACACTTAGTTGTGTATGTGGGTTGCTGGGGTTTGAACCCGTGTACTTGTGCATGCCGGGCAAGCACCGTAACCACCGAGCCACCGCTCCAGCCCCTTTTGCACTTTTTTTTGAGGAATACTGGTCTGAAATTTTCTTGGTAACGTAGTTAACAGATTTTGGTATTAAGGCTACAATTATCTATATTTAACACTGTTTTCCTTTCTATTTTGTGAAATGTTTGCAAATATTTTAAGATTTTTCTATCTTTTATGTCAATTTTGATAAGTTGTTTTCTAAAGAAACTAATTCATCTTACTTAATTTGCTGAATTTGATGTCAATGAGTTAAAAGTATTCTCCTACATCCTTTGAATGTCTATAAGATCTCTTTCCTTACTTATATTTACGGTTGTTATTTATCCTTTTGTTTTCCTTTCAATATTTCATATTGAACTCAGGGGTGCTTTACCACTGAACAAAATCCCCAGTCCTTTTTATTGTTTAATTTGGGACAAGGTTCCTCTATGTTGCTGAGGTTGGCATTGAATTCGTAATCCTCCTGCCTCCCCATTTACTGGGATTATAAGCATGTGCCACTGTGCCTAGCTATTCCTCCTTTTTCCTTGATCACTGAAGTAAGAATAGATCAAATTTGTTTATCATTTCAAAGACTAAGATTTTGATTTGTCAATTTTGTCTACTGTCTTTTTTCATGTGATTGATTTCTTCTTTATGCTTTCTTCATTATACTGTGTTCACTTTCTTATTCTAGCTTCTTTTTTATTTTTTTAAAGAGAGAAGGACAGTGAGAGAGAGACAGAGAATCAATTTTTAGTTTTTCACATGGCTTTCGTTGCTCTGACACTTAGTTGTGTACGTGGGTGCTGGGGTTTGAACCTGAGAACCCTCCCATGCCAGGTGAGCGCCATAACCGCTGAGCTCCAGCTCCAGCCCCTTATTCTAGCTGCTGCTTATTTTTTTTTTCCCAGGGCTGAGAACCGAACTTGGGGCCGTGCACATGCTAGGCAAGCGCTCTGCCACTGAGCTAAATCCCCAATCCCTTATTCTAGCTTCTTAAGGTGTAATGTTGGTCAGTAATTTTAGAACTTTCTTTTTTTTCTCTTTTTCTGGCATTGGGGATTGGGATTCAACCCAGGGCCTGGCAAATCCCAAGCATTCACTCTAATACTAAGCTATGTTCCCCAGTCCTTTTATTTCCAATTAAAGAAAATAGAGCTATGTTACCCTGTAAGCATTGTTTTATCTGTACCTCCAAATTTTGGATATGCTATATTTTCATTGTCATTTGCTGCAAAATGTTTTCTAATTTTCCTTTTGATTCCTTCATTCCCTTATAATTTGTTTAGGAATTTGCTGTTAAATTTTAAAATATTTGTATTTCCCCATCTTATAATTATTGACTATTATTTTAATTCTCGTGATAAAAGAACATACTCTATTATAACTATATTACTTTTAAATTCATTGACTGGGTTTTTGTCCACAGATGGTCTATCTTTAGGAATTTACCACGTAGAAATGAAAAGAAAATGCATTTGGGAATTGTTGGTTAGTATTCCATAAATATCCATTAGATCAAGGTAGTTTTTAGTTTTACTCAAATCTTCCATGTCCGTTGGGAGCCACGCTCCCAGCTATTTGGGAGACTGAGATAGGATTGCAAGTTTGAGACCAGTCTTGACAACTTAGGAAGACTCTGTCTTAAAATAAGAAATAAAAATGGCTAGGATATAGCTCAGTGGTAGAGCCCCTGGTTCAATCCAGTACCAAACACACACAAAACAAATCTGTGTTTTTTCGGGTTTTTTCTTTTTCTTTTCTTTTCTTTTCTTTTCGTTGTTCTATCAATTACTGAGGAGTGTTAAAACCAATTATTGTTTAAATTTTTGCTTCATGTATTTTTAAGTTGCTGTTCAATACACAAATATTTATATCTTTCTGAAATGTGCTTTTTGTCATAATGAAATATCTCTTTATCTCTGATAATACTGTCTTAAAAGCTGTTTAATTTGATGTTAATATAGACATTCCTTGCTTTTTATGCTGTTTGCCTGGCACAGTTTTGTCTATACATTTATATTTAACATATTTGAGTTTTTGTACCTACAGTTCACTTTTTATAGGCATGTAATTTGCTCTTGCTTTTTTAATCTACTCTGACAATATGCCCCTTCATTGCTGTATTTAGATCTTCAACATTAATATAACTATTAGTATCATTAAATTTCACTCATCAATTCTATGACTTCATTGTTCATTACCTCTATTTGTTGCGGTAGTAGTTCCCATTGTTCCTTCTTTTATATATTTCTAATAATAATTCAAATATTTTGTATTCTACTTACTATATCCATGAAAATATTAAAAGAACTATAACTCTCTGTATTTTCTAGTGGCTTCACTAAGGATCACAACATACAGGTCTCATCTTTCACAGCTCAACCACCAGAACACCTCTTTATGTAAAATATAGATGCCATACAACCCCCCACACACCATATATTTTAGTTTTATGTATTTTATATAGTTTTATTATTTAGAAAATAAAAACACTGAACATCCTGAAGGACAATGTTATAATTTTTTTCTTCAAACATCATCAATAGGTCTTTTTTACAGAATTTAAGAGGATAAAATAGTCGTATTTTTATCCAGATATTTACCATTTCTGATGTACTTCATTTGCTCCTGAAGATCCAACTTTTCTGTTACTATCATTCCTTTTTCATTTGAAGTTCCATTATCATTTCTTGTAGTACAGGTCTGCTGAAGACAAATTTCTCTTAGTTTTCCATTTATAAAAGTGTCGTAATTTTGCCATCATTCCTGAAGGACACTTCCACTGGACATAGAATTCTGGGATGACTGATTTATTGGTTCAGCTTTTAAGGTGATGTTATACTATCCACTGGCATCTACGTTTTCTGATGAGAAATGCTGGCATTTGAATTATTATTCTTTTTGATGTAAAGCATTGCTTTTTTTTCTTTTTTCATTTTTTTTTGGTACTGGAGATTAAATTCTGGTTTCTTTACCACTGAGTCATACTTCAGCACTTTTCATTTTTTATTCTGAGACAGGGTGATGTTATGTTGCCCAAGTTGGCCTCAAACTTGTGATCCTCCTGCCTCAGCCTCCCAAATAGCTAAGATTATAGGCATGGGTCACTGTGCCAGGTTAAGCGTTGCTTTTCTTTGTCTGCTTTCCAGATTTTGCCTTTATCTTAGGTTTCATATTGTAATATGGCTAAGCCTGCTTTTCTAAGAATAGTCCTCATAGTTCTAAACTGCATCTCAGTACACTTTATTCCTTCATTTTCTGTCATGTCCAATGTATCAGTCCTCTAAATCTGCCTACCCCTTACCATATGCTTTCTTCACGTATAAGTTGTCATCATTAATGGTCGGAACTCCTGATTTACTTTTCTTTTTAAGAGAGGGACGGTGAGAAGGAGAGAGAGAAAGAGAGAATCAATTTTATTTAGTTTTTCTTGTGGCTTTTGTTGCTCTGACACTTCATTGTATACAAGGGGCTGGGGTTTCGAACCCTCATCCTTGTGCATGCCAACCAAGAGCCAGAACCTGTGAGCCACCCCTCCAGCCCAGAACTGCTAAATTATAAGTTAATGTTTTGTAATTCTATTGGGACAGTGGAGTTACTTTGCAATACATTAATTCTCCCAAGAGATCAGTCCAAATAAAAATGCAAGATATATATATAAAATAATTAGTAGATACATAGGATTTAAAAACGAATTCCTGGCCAGGTGACAGCCTGGAATTCCAGCTACAGGAAAGACTGAGGAAGGGAGATCGAGAGTTTGAGGCCAGCCTGAGCAAATGAGACCCTGTCTCAAAATTAAAAAATAAAAAGGAGTAGAAAAGTGGCTGAGTGGTTAAGCACTCCTGAGCTCAATATGCAGTACCAAAACAAGAGTTCAGAGATAAAAGCTCCCATTTTAAAAAGAGGAAATGTACAGTATGGTAATTGTCTATTTCACCAATTAGACAAAAGAAACAAATTGTGTAGTCCTGCTGAACTCAGAACAATGGTCAATCGGTGAACAGTAACTCTCTGCTCACGGTACATAAGATACTAGTCAAACTAGTAGAAATAATGAGTTCACATTTTCTTAGTAAATAATCTGATATATTTGTGTAATGAATACCAAAGACTGAAGATGCTTATGCTAATAGCTATTTGGATTTAGGAATATGTTTTGGGGTTTTTTCCCTCTTTAATGGCTACTTCTCATGAATATGTAGTTTGTAAGTCAATCAACAAATTCTTTTATAAAAACAACTAATCCAAATAATACATAATGATGTTCAACAACTCTTGGAAGTACTCTTGGGAGCTGCCCAAAAATAAGATCATGTTGGGGCTGGAGCAGTGGCTCAGCAGTTACTCCACTTGCCTGGCATGAGCAGGAACAGGGGTTCAAATTTCAGCATCATGTACACAACAAAGTGTTGGAGCAACAAAAGCCAAATGAAAAGCAAAATAAAATTAATTCTTTATCTTTTTCTCTCTCTCACTGTCCCTATCTCCCTTTAAAAAAATTTTGTTAAAAAAACATTAAAAAAATAACATCATGTTGTCAGACTTCAGAGTAACTTGAAAATGCTTCACCTCGTTTGAATCCCATAGGTCCTTTTGCATATATGTTATCCTGTTATATTAGTCTTATCTTCTGCTATGAATATGGGAGAAGCTACTCTCTAAAGAACCCTGATTCCTGTGAGTGCATCATTTGGAAAAGGCCAAGAAGCAAGATTCTTAAATTCTGAGGGTCTCAGTTTCTGCTCTAAAATGAAGTATGCAGAGCTAGAGTCGTGTCTTGGCAGTTATGGCATTTGCCTGACATGTGTGAGGACATGGGTTTGAACCCCAGCACCACGTACATAATGAAATGTCACAGCAATGAAAGCCACATGAAAAACTAAAAAAAAAATTGATTCGCTCTTTCTCTCTCACTCTCTCTCTTTTAAAAAAAACAAGTATGCAAGTGCAATAATATTTCAGCCCCTTAAGCTTATAAACCACGTTTTAAATTTAATTAGATGACATAAATTATTCTACTAATTTCCTTATCCAAAGTTTAACTTGGATTCAAACAGGGGTGGAGGTCAGTAATAGAAAGCTTGTCTACCATGTTTAAGGACCTGAGTTAGATCCCCAGTACTTCAATAAACTCAATGATCTCATGAAAATAAATCCCATGGATTAACAATGCTAAAAGTTACCATTTTGTGTGCCAAGTTATTATCTGTGGTCAGTCATAGGGAGATGTTTTGTCAGATTCTATGGTAACTGAAATACAGGGGTCAGAAAGATATATAAACCTCTTCCTGGGCTGGGGAAGATGGGTGCTTAATATGTACAGGCCTCTGGACTGATCCCCATCACTACAAAAAAATGAAAAAAATATGTACCTTTTTCTTCTCCAAAACTGTACCTCCCCCCAAAAAGTATGCATCTTAGGTATGGTAGAACTCCCATTTGATGTGGGCTATATACTTTGCTGATAAGAAAAACATTATATTTTACTTTGCTATTAGGAGACTTTTATTCAACCACTGAACCATTGTTCCATTGTGACCTCCATACAAAAATTTCTATTAGAACTATCACTCCTAGTTTTTGTTGTTGTTTGTTTTTTTAAGAAACAGGGATAGAGCAAGGGGAGGGGAGAGGGAGAAAGAGAGAATCAATTTTATTTATTTTTTCATCTGGCCTTTGTTTCTTGGACACTTAGTTGCATATGTGGTGCTGGGGTTTGGACATAGGTCCTCTTGCATGCCAGGGAAGTGGTCCAATTGCTGAGTCACTGCTCCAGCCCACTGCTAGTTCTTTTCATCTCTCATAAGTCAGGGTCCAGCTCCAAGGAAAAAATTTCACTGTCTGTTTTAAGCAGAAATAATCTTTTTCACTTTTTTTTGGTGGGGGTGGGTACTGGGGATTTAACCCAGGGGCAATTTACCACTGAGCTACATCGCTAGCCCTTTTTATTTTTTATTTTGAGATGGTGTCTAAGTTGCTCAGAGGCTAAGTTGCTGGCCTTGAACTTCTGATCTTCTATTTTCAATGCATGTATTTTGTCATTATTTTTCTCCTTTCCTTTTGTGGTACTATGAAGTAAACTCTGGGCCTCACACAAAGTGTTCTACATTGAGCTATATTCCACAGCCTTTTTTTTTTTTTTAATTTTGATTTTGAGACAGGCTCAATAAGTTGGCCAGGCTAACCTCAAACTTGTGATCCTCCTACATCGGCCTCCTGTGTAGTTGTAATTACAGTATGCACAAACATGACAAGGTTTTTCTAACATCTTAATATAGATTTTTATATCAGTGCATTTTGAGCTTTCTTTTTCTGTAGTATGTTCATGTAAGGCTACTAATTTTGCTCTGAGCAATGTATTCCACAAGTTTGCTTGTTTGCTTGAATTCTGGGTATTGAACCCAAGACCTTGTCCATGCCAAGTTCTGCCATTGAGTACATCCTCAACAGCCTCAATTTTTTATATACCTTATTTTTATTATTATTCACTTCATGAGAATTTTTAATTTCTACTATAGTTTATGCTTTGATTCAAGGACATTGGATCAGAGCCAGGCACAATTACATATGCTTGTAATTCCTGTAATCCCCGCAATTTGGGAGGTGGAGCCAATTTGAGGCCAATCAGCAAGTGAGAAATTTAGTAAGAGCTTGTCTCAAAATAAGCACTGAAAGAAAAAAAAAAAGGTCTGGGAGTATAGCTCAGTGATTCAGCACTTCCTTAGTACACATGAGGCCCTGGGTTTGATCCCTAGCACCATGGTTTAGTCTAATCATTCTACTTGGTAGATACTCTGATTGTCTTCAGTGTCTTGCTACAGGATTATAATAAACAGCTTTGTACATAAGTCATTCTGCATATTTTCCAATTAAATTATGGAATACACTCTTAAAAATGGAATTGCTGCTTGAAAAAATAATATAAAGAAAACTAGTGGCAGCTCCTTTTTCACAGGATTATACCAATTTGTATTCCTATTAGTAGTTGATGAAAATGCCTGCTCACCATGGCATGAGTTTCTGCCAACTTCATAAATAAATTGTAGGATGTGAGGGTGATCTAGCTACGACCTCTGTCATCCCATTGACAGCCAGGATTGATATGGCTGATCTGGATGGCTAGGTGAGTGTCCCTCTCCTCCCTCACCACTCCATGTGTGTCCCTCCTGAAATTGTATACTCTGTCGAAGAGGAAAACCTTCCCCAATAGAGGAGGTCCATTCATCAGTCAAAGGTATATGAATGTGTAGCTATGCTCCCCTGCTAGAATCCTCACACAACCTCTCAAGAAATTATATATTAGTGTACTTTGAATTCTTGTTTCTTTTACTATGAATATCTTTGAATTCGTCTGCTTATAAGCATATTGTTTGTTTTGTGTTGCTGAGGATGGAACCCAGAGCCTCAAGTGCTAGGCAAGTACTTTATATCAGCATTTTGCTTTTTTATTTGAAGTGTGTTCATATCTCTGGTTCCTTTTCCCATAGAAATATTGTGCACTTTAGAATTTTTCAACAATTCTAAATATAGACAATAACTCTATTTGTAGAATATAAAGCCAATATTTTTCGAGTATTCATTTGCCTGTTTTGCTTTGCTTACTGTGTATTTATTATGTGAAGCTTTATCATTTTTCAAAAAATAATAATTATATAATAGAAGAGAAAATCCTATTTATTTAAATAGCAATAAAAACCATAACGGCAGGGAGTATATAGTTCAGTGGTAGAGAGCATGTTTAGCATGTGTGAAACCATGGGTTCCATACCCAGCACCCCTCCAAAAAAAAGATATCTAGAATAAAATAAAAATAAACATTTAGCAATCTTTAGGAAGAAAAATCTAAAAGATTCCAAAAGTAATAAAAGTAGATTTGAATGTAAAAATATACCTCATTCATCAGAAGTATGATTCAACATTATAAAGATATTAATTCTGCCAAAATGAATTCATAAATATGTGGTCTGAAAACAAACAAGTTCATATGAAAGTACAAATTAAAACGTAAGAATGCAAGCACAGCAAGCAGAAAAACTCTAAAGAAGAAATAAGAGGAAAGGCTCGGTTTTCCAGTTTTCAAAGCATATTAAAAGGTATCAATGGCTGGAACGGTGGCTCAGCAGTTTCATCGCTTGCCTCGAATGTGCAGGGACACGGGTTCATACCCCAGCACCATGTACACAACGAAGTGTCTGAACAATGAAAGCCAAATGAAAAACTAAAATAAAAAAAAATTGAAAAAAAATAAATAAAAGGTATCATAATTAAATTGATATAGTATTGACACATTAATAGGCAGAAAACCAGAAAAAGAGATTAAATGATCCAGAAACTGAAACAAGTATAGATTTAAAACTTTATTATGCAGTAATAGTGTTATACTAAAGACTACGAGACAAATGGACTTTAAATAAATAATGTTGGGGGGCTGGAGTGGTGGCTCAGTGGTTATAGCACTTGCCAGGCATGCGCAAGTACAAAACTTCAAACCCCAGTACCATTATACACAACAAAGTCAGAGCAATGAAAGTCATATGAAAATCTAAATAAAATTGATTCTCTCTTGCTCTCTCTCACTGTCCTTCTCTCTTTAAAATAAATATATAAATTAAATTAAATAAATAATGTTGGGATAACTGTATAACCATTTGGGAAAAGATAACAGTTGGATGTGTACTTTACGAAATACACATGTATAAACCCAAAATGGAATGTAAACTATTCGAATGGTACAAAAAATGAAAGAAGACATGTTAATTTCTTCCTTCTTTCCTCCTTCTCTTCCATTTTCCCTCCCTTTCCAGCACATGCTATACAACTAAGTTATATCCTATACATTCTTGTTTATTATTGTTATTTTTGGTAGTCGTGATTGAATTCAGGGGTGCTTTACGATTGAGCTATATCTCCAATACTTTTTATTTTTTATGTTGAGACAGAGTCTAAGTTGCTTAGAGTCTTGATGAGGCTGATCTTGAACTTGCAATCCTCCTGCTTCAGCCTCCTGAGTTGCTGGGATTTAGGCGTGTGCCACCATGCCTATCTTCTTTATTTCTTTTCTTTTTTTGTTTTTAAGAGAGAGGGACAGTGAGAGAGAAAGAAGGAGAGAATCAATTTTATTTAGGTTTTTCATGTGGCTTTCATTGCTCTGACACTTTGCTGTGTACATGGTCCTGAGGTTCAAACCCAAGTCCTCCTGCAGGCCACACAAGCACCATAACTGCTGAACCACTCCAGCCTCTCTTAATTTCTTTTTAACTCAGGTGTTGGGAAATATTCTATAAATATAACTCAAAATTCTAATATGCTAAATGATAAAAATGATATAAAAAATAAAAAGCATTTACAAAAAACACCGTTAAGTCCAAACACAAAATATCTGCAACATGCACTACAGATAAAAGGGTAATATTCCTAATATATAAAGATCTAGTAGATAATCAAAGAAAAATATCTAGAACCTCAATTTTTTTTTTTTTTTTTTTACACAATTTTCTTTTGGTCTTTATTCTGGTTTGAATTTTACTGCTTTTAGTATGTCATAGCTATTACATTTAATTGCAATTATGTACATTATATAAATATGCCAACATTTATTTCACTGTTCTCCATGGACAATTCAGTGGCTTGTTTCCTCATTGTTATTGTTATGCAAGTATTTATTTATTTATTTTTTTCCCCACATTTATTAGAAGTATATTGCGATACAGGATACAGATAAGGGGGAAACATTGTCAAAACTGTAGCAATCATTGTGTATAAACTTTGATATCCAGGGGTAATGCTAACACACAGATAAGCTACTGTGGGTTTCATCTAATGCAGTTTCCCCCAGAAGAACTCATGTGTTAAATGGGTATCTAGTGTAGGAATAACATCGGCTTCTGGAATGGTTCCCCCATCTTCCCCATCACCAGACTCCTATGAGTTCTTCGTATACCCTCCCCCCTCCCCATCCCCTTCCCTCCGCCTCCAAGTTACCTAGGGAGCTTTCGCTCCTGTTGCACTGAAAGTCATTCAATTTGAGGCTTTGTT